>LD369236.1:14505-26479 GCA_001465055.1 Ptychodera flava
GTTACTGAAATATGCATATATATGTATAATCAAGGTCAAAGGTCATCAAGGTCACATGACATTTTCAAAAAAAAAAATTATATTCCTAATTAATCCCTATATGCCAATAAATCAGATCTCTAGCTCTATTCGCTTGCCCAGAATTAGATGTGTACATAATTAATGAGGTAAAGCGTGTGTTGTCATAAGGTCTCCCATCCTACTAAATACAAAGGACATAGCACTTGTGGTTACTTATTTATTGACATAAACATATATTTTAGGTAAAAGGTCATCGACGTCACATGACATTTGGTCAAAAAATTTCTCTCCTATAGTTATCCCTATATACCAAAAATCAGACATCCAGCTCTATTGGCTCGCTCAGAATGAGATATGCGCATAATTATTGAGGTACAGTATGTGGCGTCATAACGTGTCCCATCATACCAAACATGAAGGGTGTAGCACTTGGGGTTACTTAGTTATGGCCATATATGTATATTTGAGGTCAAAGGTCATTGGGGTCACATGACATTTTGACAAAAAAATTGTATTGCTAAGTTATACCTATATACCAAAAATCAGACCTCTAGCTCTATTTGCTGGCTCAGAATTAGATATGCACATAATTAATAAGGTACAGGATGTGATGTCATAAGGTCTCCCATCATACCAAATATGAAGGGTGTAGCACTTGTGGTTACTGAGTTATGGACATATACTCATATTTAAGGTCAAAGGTCATCGAGATCACATGACATTTTGTCAAAAAATTTGTATTGCTAAGTTATCCCTATATACTTATTTTCGCTTTGTTTAGTGTGATTAGATATTATTTTAGCTGAAAAAAGGGTCCAGGGAAAGTAAGAAAAATCCAGTATTCCACAGTCTAACAATTGGCTGAAAATATAAAATTTCTTTCAGTCTCTAGAATCCGAAACCGAATCCGAAACCGAATCCGAAACCGAATCCGAAACCGAGTCTAATTTCATTATCGTCTAGCCAGAGTGTAAGTGGGGATAGCGCCCTCAAACCACAGATACCGGCTTCCCATAGACTACCATGTATCAGAAAAATTAAAACTGTGATAACTTCATTAATATGCAAGCCACGCCCACCAAAACCATTTCAGTTCTAGCCATTTGAATTCTGAAGATGTCTACCAAATTTGACTGAAATACGTTCAGCCGTTTTTGAGAAAATGGACCAACAGACAGACAGACAGACACACAGACGGACAGACAGACAGACATCGCTGCGACATATGGCCACGTGTGTAAACACGTGAGCAAAAAAGGGGTACCAATGCATGCTCCGAAAATCACGGAAAAGGTGAGATTTGTTCATCAGCTAGGTCAATAAAAATGTAAAAAAATAGCACTTTTTTTGCAAAAGCCGATCTGTGAAAGGATTGGAATACGCCTTTATACGCGTTTATGGAATTTTACAACTCAAGTGACTCATAATGATTGTCGGCAGTTTGAATTTGTAACAGTCGCCAGCTGAGTGCCCTGTTTCCAAATGCTCAAGGCTAACATTTGATCAATTTATATTTAATAACGAAGCTACTTTTCTACAGTAAAATACATCTTTGGATATCCATAACGTTATTTAGGACAAACTTTATTTTCAAAAGTAGTTCTCTGTTCAGCCCAGGGGTGACTTTTTCCAGAGTTCACGCTGCTAACCTTTACCAATTAAATTGAGTTTTCATCCGCATGATGCGGAGTTCCTTTTTATCAGTACTCTTAGAAGTGACGTCTTTTCAAGCATAAAATGAATTGTTTCAAAGTTTCATTCTCATAGCAGCATATAATGATTTTCTTTGTATATCTCAATCAGAGATTTTTCACCTTGTTCAGCATTAAGCCCAACAGCCAACCGTGCTGAGGATAGAATGATTTAAAGGTTCGAAATTGCTTTTTAATGTGACACGGATTATGTCTCACCACGCAAAACAAAATACTTTAATTAATTGTGCAATATAGTCTGAAGTAAATTCAATGTTATGTTTTTCTTCTCGGGAAAGATAATTTTGAGTAATCTTTATACCTCGAGATCTCTTAGTGTGTTTATATTCAAGTTCCAGTTAGAGGTTTTTATTCTAACTTTTCAGTACCGTCATTAATATTATAATTAGTAACTTGAATAAATAGAAGCATACTTGAAAACAGGAAACATAACAGACTTTGATTGATAAAAACACATCATTTACCGGTATTGGGTCAGGGTTTATCAGATAGTTTGAGTCAAGATTTGTCTTTGCATCGGATGTTGTGAGGCTCTTCACGGCGTCGGTAAAAAAACAAAAAGGGTAAGCATGTAAGGCACCAATTGAATCCCTTGTTACTATGGGGAAACAGGTATCAACAGTATCGAAACAATTCGTCATCGTATGAGTCTGTCCGAGGAGTAGCTCCGATATGTTATCTCTACAACTAAAGACCAGCACTGACATTAAAGTACTGTAAAATTCACAAGCTGAGAAAGCATTTCTGATAATATTTGAATATTGCGGACATAAACATATAGTAACAACCAAAATAAAATAGACATAACAACTGTTTCAGCAGTCAAGGTGGTTAATCAGCCTTTATTGACATCACATAATGCCTTCCATGAAATCAAAAATGTAAATGTTAAGTAACAGACTGAAAAGTAAACATGCGTGATAATTATAGAATTTCAGCGTTGTTGTTGTTTGGTTTCACAAGATCAAAACTTCAGCTTAAAGTTCCATTAGCTGTATCTTCTGGCGATTTTTCCGTTAGTTTTGATTGAAATGATCACTGGCTCATGTTGAATAGCCTGTCAAATAACAGAGAATCGCATATTACTCGGAAACATTACGTGCCCTACAACTAAATAGTATGTGATTTTACAACGAAAATTTCAATTTTTGTCCGGACAGAAAATACAAACTGTTGACACGCGAATTGCAACGTAGGCATTCTTCTGCACCTGCGCGAGCTATTTACAGCAATTTCAAAATAAATATTCATTACTTATGCCCGGTACTTACGTCGTAGTCCATTGTCCGAGCACGTTGCGTAGCCAGATGTCAGGCAATCCACGACGCAATGTTGTTTTTATCCGGCAATAAACGTGAACTTGTACATCTGGCGTGATCGCGGCGTCACCATATCTGCGTTCTCCCCACCAGCACGCTGAGCACGGCAGACGTCAACAAACGAGCTCGGAAGGGCAATACGTTTGAACAAAAATTGGCAGTTTTATGTGACTGTAACATCACTAATCATGTTTGTTTCTTCGTAAAACAACATTTTGTAACAAATATGAGCCTCCAACTTGGAATTTTCCGAGGTAAAAAATGGTCAAAAGTTACAAATAATGGCCCTTTAATTTAACCCTTTGATTTTAAGAAAATGGTGTTTTAAAAACTCGCAGCTTTCATTCAAGTATCCATTCCGTTGTTACTATTTATTTTATGTAATAGATGAGTGCGGTGCTAAGATTCCGTCTTATCATCTTTGGACCGGAATAAGCACAGCTACTACAAACTTTAAGTGTAGTGATTAACAACTCCCTTTTGTCGGGCATTCTTCAACTTTGGCACCGTCGAGATTTAACCACCCCCATCCCCCATTCCACCTGGCTGACTCTGCAAATGTATCAATAAGTTCTTCAAAGTTCAGCTGCTTCGAGTATTTGCGTGTTTGTGAATCGAAATTCAAACACGCGACAGAAGCTGATACAGAAAACCCATGAAAAAAATACATGTGGTCTCGATCCTTGCCCTTAAATTATGAAATTTGATACTTGTTGTCTCATGTTAAGAGGGCGATAATGTTGTTTATTCTGAGAACATGTCTTCGTTAATTTCCCGATCTACTATCCTGAAACAAATGTTGAGCCCGCCTTATTTAGAAATGTTATACTTGTCAATACCCGTCTGTCTGTGTTGAAGCCATGAGCGTTTACTGCTGGTGCAAAATACGCTTATCTTTTAAATTCGGTGCGCTATGTTTGATACCTTCAGGAGGAATAAACTCGATTTCAGAGACTAAATGACATGAATGGGTGTGGCACTGAAATCTGACAAGAAAACATCTGAGGATTAAATTCACTATACTTTTTTATACAATACCATGACATGGAATAACATTGAAGTGATATTCAGTTGTGTACGTGAATAAAGATTGTCTATGGTTCAGATTATTTTTATTAGAGTCGTTCAAAGGAGTAATCTTTTTAAAGATCTGAGTGGAGTAATTATGGCAAGTTGCGATCGATCTGTCATACAATTCAAGAAAGGTACATTAAAAATTGATTTAAACGGGAATATACAGAACCATATCTGATGACGCAGGCCATTCGTATACTCCAGATGGGAGTTTTTGAATTTTCGTGTAAATGATGGTTATCGTTAACTGTAGCTGTTACACACTTGATGTTTTTAAATATTCAATTATCACCTTGTGTCTGGATATCATGGAAGCAGCAAACATTGGATTTGTCTAGTCGGGTAAAATCGTTGTCACCGCTGACTCGAAACAAGATCATGCTATTACAAGGAGAACGGTAGTGAATCCCTCCACCGTTTGCGTACCATTCATTGTGAACGCCTATAGACATACAGCTTCATGATGACAGTCATATTTATATCAAAGTTACTTGCTGCAATGAATGAATGAATGAATGAATGAGTGAATAAATAAATGAATGAATGAATGAATGAATGAATGAATGAATGAATGAATGAATGAATGAATGAATGAATGAATGAATGAATGAATGAATGACTCATAGACAGCATTTTCGCATACTATTTGTCAACATATCTTTACTGGCATTGTCCGACAACTTGCAGCCAATTGTCGGACTATATCCGGCTCATGGACAAGGTAATATACAGCGAGCATCTTGATCCCCGGAATGCCGGTCAGTGAGCCTGATGTGAAATGATCTTTGACTTCATGCGATACAAAGAGGGAAAAAGAAATTGTGTGACAATGAGCAGAGAAAAACGTGTTTTTTTTCATTCATGGGAACTGAAATTTTGAATATTGCAGCTGTAGATGACAGATCCGACCTTCGATAAAACGCCTTAACTCGCTGTGATGTAAGAAGTCGCGAGTAACAAGGTCGCAGTCAAGAATACTATAGTCTCGAAATACGCTTGTTTGGTTAGTGCTGTTTTGGCCTTCTATGTTAATCTGGTAGAGAGAACTCGGAGCAACACGCTGGCCTTTCTACACTGTGGTTCAGGAAAATCAGATGTCGTGTAATATTTATCATGGTGATCGCGAATCGACTGACTGTTTTAATGTTTATCGTATTTATATTAACATGTTTATTTCATTTTCTCATTTTATTTGTATTTTAAATTTGTTTCTTTTTTTATTGTTATTTCATTATACTTATTTTTTTATCTCCTTCTCCCTCTATATGTTTGCATTTTTATTTCGCTTTTCATTTTATTAGCTCCGCTTTTAGCGACGCAGAGCTTATCAAATAGGTTGATTTTCCGTCGTCGTCCGTAGTCGTCGTCCGTCGTCGTCCGTCGTCGTCCGTCAACAATTGCCTTCTCCTCTGAAACCGCAAGTCCGATTGCTTTGAAATTTTATATGCAGTTCACTTTGGGTGACCTCACTTAAGTTTGTTCAAATCGTACATATTTGTATTTTTAAGCCAATTTTTGTCGTTTGTAAAAAAATCTTCTTCTTCAAAACTACCAGTCAGATAGCTTTGAAATTTTGTACATAGGCCCCTAGGGATGATCTATTTCAGATTTCTTCAAATTATGCAGAAATCTGCAAATTTGCATTTTTATGGCAACTTTTGCCATTTTTGGTCAAAATATGTGTTTCTCAAAAAGCACTGGTCTGATAGCTTTGAAATTTGGTATACAGGTTTCTATAGATGAATTAAGTAATATATATATTGAATTTCTGATGAAATCTTTAATTCTGTATTTTTGGGTCAATTTTTGCTTTTTTTGGTCAAAAAATGTGTTTTTCCAAAACTACTCATCTGATAGCTTTGAAATTTGGTACTCAGGTTTCTATAGATGAACTTAATGATATTTATTGAAATTATGATGAAATCTGCAATTTTGTATTTTTGGGCAATTTTTGCCATTTTTGGTCAAAAAATGTGTGTCTCAAAACGTACTGGTCTGATAGCTTTGAAATTCAATATGCAGGTTCCTACAGATGAACTAAATGTGACATTTTGAAATTATGATGAAATCTGTAATTTCGTGTTTTTGGGGCAATTTTTGCCATTTTTGATCAAAAATTTGTTTCTCAAAAACTGCAAGTCGATATCTTTGATATTTGGTATACAGGTTCCAAGGGATTATTGACATTATGGTGAAATCTGCAATTTTCATTTTTTGGGGCAATTTTTGCCATTTTTGGTCAGAACATTTCATTCTCTAAAACTACTCGTCGGATAGCTTTGGTTGACATGTTCTTAGGGATGATCCAATGTGATATATTCAAATCATGATGAAATCTTCAATTGTGTATTTTTGCAGCTATTTTAGCCACTTTTTTCTTGCCATTGAAATTAGCTACCAAAGATTTCCACCTACTTCATCAACATGTGTCAGAAATAGTTATTCTCTACATAAACACAGTGGAGCTATATCGGCCGTTAGGTCGCTTGTTGTTATGTGTTTTACATTTTTTTCCTTATTTTGTTTGCATTTTCATACAATCAGTGTCAAGTATGTAGTATGTTATAGCCTCAAGTTATCTTGAACCTCGAAATATTCGGCAAATCTCTCGACTGCATTTTCGATTTTGGAATACAAATCGTTCATAAACTAACTTACCTCAAGGCCATTTTATATTTACAAGGTAATGTAACATTTTTCTCACTTTCATCAAGTTAATCCTCTCCTTAACAATAGGAACCCAATCATGTCTTACAACGCACAGTTCCTAGTGGTTCAATACACGGCGAAGTCCCTTGTAGCTTCAGATATATCATAGAATCAATTTTATTCTATTCCTCACTGTATCGAACCATTTACGACTGTGCTACAACAAAAGCGACCCTAGCTCTACATGGCAGGGTTGTTTGTTACCGAGTACCCCTCAGACGGAGCTGTATTCCTGCCGCAGCCTTGCCAAGGAGGCGTTGTCGGTAACACATAGCTTTGCTCCGCCATACAGAGCTTACGCGACCCGAACTGTGGCGAAGTCGGACGTAACATTTTTCTTATCACCCAAGCACGTTGTAATTCCAAGCTATTTTGAAATCCACCGTAAATGACCGTAGTTATAATGATACAAAAGTACCTCACATCTTTCACAAGTCAAATCCGTTTATACCTGAACCAAAGAGTTTAGGCCTATCTAGTGAGAAGTTCAAATATGGCAAATGTTCGTTAATTATTGTAGATGACTTGTCTCTACTTACTAGAGAGTTCTGGAAAGCGAATAAATGTTAACATTGATGTCGCCGGTATTGTACACTTGTCCAGTGTACCACTTCATTAGCCAATCATGTTTTTAGCTACGTAGTAATTCACGGCAGGACGTTGGGTTTTCTCGGGCTCAATGTATGGTGATTAATTCCGTCGTTATCGAACTCGGTAAACACAGTTTGTGGGTTTGTTGAACAATAATCTTGATATCCTAAGCATGCCTACTCTCTTGAGTCATGGTAGAATAGCGGTTTTACTGTAGAGACGTGCGCAGCAGCATGTAGCGACATCCATGGTACCAGCGACGAACGTTTGAACTGTACAGTACGACAGCGATTACGGCTAGCACGACCTCGTTTGTTTTATCTCCACCCTGAACCTACCACAGATGTGTAATCATATTAATGGTACACTAGCTCTCTCCAACCACGCCATAAAAGACAGTCGGTTTTGCTGAAACTACACCCTTGTGGTGACGCTCACATAAAAAGTTGGTTTGAATGTGACACGGGTTATGTCTCAGCACACCAACCAATATTATAGTTGATTGTTGGTGATTCTTAAACGAGAAAATAGTCTGAACCAATTTCAATGTTTTGTGTTTTAGTTTTCTTGAAAGATTATTTTTAGTAACTTTGGTACCTCGAGATTTTTACTAAATGTTATCTACGGGCATAATGTTGTCTATTTTAATGTACTTAGATTCACGATCCAGTTTAAGGTTTGTTTTCAAACTTTTCAGTACCGTGTATCGTCATTGATAACTGTAGTTAGTAACAGTTCCTTAAGCTGTACATCTAACTTGAATAAATAGAAGCGTACTCGAAAACAGGAAACATATTAACACACTTTAATTCACAAGCACATAGATTATCGTATTGACTCTATAATTTATCACATAAGGTTTGCCTAAATTTGTTTTATCAGCGGATGTTGTAGGGCATTTCATGGTGTCGGTAAAAACCAAAAAGAGACGCTTCTAAGGCAACACACGAATTCCGTGTTACCATGGGAAAATAGGTATGAACAGTCAATAATTTAGCAGTATGGAAATAAGTTATCACCGTGTGGTTTGTCCGAGTAGTAGCTCCAGCACCTCTGGCATTAAAGACTAACACTAGCATTAAAGTACTGTAAAATTCACAAGCTCAGAAAGCATATTTGATAATATTTGTACATTGCAGATATGAATATAATAGCAATAATAATAAATGGACTTAACTACTGCTACAGTAGTCGGGGTGGTTAATCTGCCTCTATGGACTTCATCTCATTCCTTCCATTAAATAAAATATATTGTTCAATTTCAGACTGACATGTTGACATCATTCGTGTCCGTTCACTGAATTCAAAAACCGGGCCCATTGACACCACAGCTTGCATCAATGCTTGTGCAGTCTGCACTGAACACGTTTCTGTGACAGTAAAGTCCAATTTTTCGTGTCAATTTTGCTATCTGAATTATTTTCAGAGTGTTATGGACATTCATATCATGCACAAAACCTTCAGTTTGTCTCCTTTTCTCAATCGTACAGAGACAGTGTGGCACAGAAACTTTATCGGGCTAGCTAGGGCAAAGAACTTTTGTGAACGTAGCTCTCAACTGACTGACAGGCTTTCATATGCAAATTTAGCATACGGAAATTTACGCGTGGTATTGTTTCAACAATATTTTATTGAAGTAGTTCAAAAATGATCAAAATCGAACTAAAATTAGTTTCATGCGTTTCACGTTTTTTTCATATCATTATTTTTACTTCCGGGTTTACGAAGCTCTAAAAAGTCTAGGGTCGGGGGATAAAATTGAGGTAGGTCGGGTAATCGGAACAGCACATATTGTTTTTTGGCCTTACCTTTAAATTCAGTGAGCTATGTTTGACACCTTCAAGAGGAATAAACTCGATGTCAGAGACTAAATGCATCATGTGTGAGCATGGCAGTGAAATCTGACAAAAGAAGTGGTACGGATGAAATTCATTAAATAAATACAAAACCATAACATGAAATAACATTAAAGTGACATCCAGTTGTCTATAGACGCTAATCAAGCTTATCTATGGTTCAGACTAGTTTGATTTTTATTATCGTAGTCCAACGGGAAAATCATTTTAAGTATCTGGGTGAGTGATTATGTCGTTGCAGTCGATCTGTTATGCGATGTCAAAAACGTATTGTCTTATTTAACAGGAATATACGGGACCATCACTGGTGACGCAGGTCATTCGTATACTCTGGACGGGAGTTTTTGAATTCTCGTGTAAACGATGGTTATCGTTTAACACAATCTGTTACTCACTAAAGGGGGTTTTAAGCATTCAATTACTAGCTTGTGTCTGGTTTTCACGAAAACCAATGAACATTCAATTTGTCAACACGGGTAAAATCGTTGTCACCTCTGACTCGAAACAAGATCATGCCATAGCCAGGAGAACCGTAGCAAATCCCCTCCACCGTCTGCTTACCAATAATTGTGAACGCCTAATAGACATACAGCTTTATGATGACAGTCATATTTATCCAAGTTTCTTGCTTTTTGAATGAATGAATGAATGAATGAATGAATGAATGAATGAATGAATCATATAGACAGCATTTTCGCATAATATTTGTCAACATGGACATTATTGGCATTGTCCGACAACTTGCAACAAGTTGGCGGACTATACCATCCAGCACTGCAGGCAATATACAAGGTATACAGCATCTCTGATCCCCGGGCTGACGGTCATTGAGCCTGATGTGGAATGAACTTTCACTGCATACAAAACAATGAGAGAAAAAGAAATTTTGTGACAATGAGCAGAGTTGAAAGTATTGTCTTACGATTGAACTGAAATTTTGAATATTGCAGGTATGGATAAAACGTCTTAAGGTGGCGGTAAAGGCTATTTTTGCACGAATTCTTTTCTCAGAGTTAATGTCAAGTTTAAGGTGTCAGAATAAAGATATTTAGTTCAAATTTTCAGGATAACTCCCTTACTTAATACTTTCGCCAAAAAATATAAAAATTGTATATTTGCAGTCATTGTTTTGAAATATGACACAAGTAGATATTAAAATTTAATTTTGCACATTGTTTTACATATTTGAATTTACTAATACTTGGATAGTAATTAATACTACCAAATTAGTTATACATATGTTGACACTATTGATTGTAAGATGTGTACGGCAGGATTTGTAAATAAATTTGTTTTTATGATTTTACATGGGTTTACATATCAAAACATTATAAAAAAATTCTTTCAAATTTCAAAATGTGATTTTTCAAAAAGTATTTCAAATACAGGAAAATTGTGCTATAGTCATCTTGTCTGTAACCTTGTTAATAGGCTGTAAAAATTCCATGTTCATATCTCATTTCAAAGGTTGGATTAAATTTCATAAAATTATGTAGGAAAACTGTTATTCTGTCAAAAATGTTGAAAACAAGCCATATTTGCACCCCTCTTTTAAAGTCACAGAGCAGTCTATTTGGTTAATCTCACTTTTGACACCTCTTTGACACTCAAAGAATCTAAAAATGCATTTACAATAGCAGTCATGCATTCTGAATGCAAGCACTGCCTTGTCAAACTTTCCTGAAATACAGCAAAAAATGACTTTCCCTTTTCAAACTTTTTTTAAAAGCTAGGCGACCTCTACCATAGTTAATACACTAAGGACTCCCCAACTTCCTCTTATTTGGTCACTTTTTCAGAAGTTTCAACATGCTATAAATCTGCAATGCCTTTGACCCCAAATGTCTAGTTTTTTTATTCCACAGAGAATGTTGACTACTTTTATATTTTAATAGTTTTATTGAAGTTTATAACTGAGGCTATAGCCTTTAGCGCCACCTTAACTCGCTGTGATGTAAGAAGTCGCGAGTAACAAGATCGCAGTCAAGAATACTATAGTCTACCGTGGACTAAAACGACAATCGCCGCGCTGTGTTCAAAAATCGCCGCGCTGTGTTAAAAAAATGTCCGCGTTGTGAAAAAATCGCCGCGCTGTGTTATAAGAATGTCCGCGCTGTGTATGTCCGCCGCTGTGTAAAAATCGCCGCGCTGTGTTAAAGAAAAATGCCCGCGCTGTGTAAAAATCGCCGCTCTGTTAAAAAAATTCTATAAATATATGTATTGTACTTCAGGAAGAGGTTTAAGGGAGGGACTTTTTCCATTAAAAACTTTTACTAAAAGGGGCAGTCTTGCATTCTTCTTTGCATTCTTCAATTTGCCCAGAGATAAAGTTGATAAAAAACCGGTCCTGTACCTTTAACAAGTTCATATAAAACAGCAAATTTCTTGGGATGCTTGGAAAGCAAAGTGCTAACAGCAAGCAATCCGAAATGATTTTTCTGCATATTGTTTAAATATTCAAAAAAGGCTGAGCTATTCTCAAATGAACACACTGTGTGACATTGACCTGCGTGTTGAAGCATCTACACATGATCATCTCAGTGTGTGAAACTCACGCAAAATCTCTGCTGGCCAAGCGTGCCAGCAATTTTAAAAAATAGCGTCAATGACACTGTAGCTCCCATCCTGGACTATTTAGTGTTTGTTCTCTGGTCAGATATTTGAACATGTGTGAAAGGGATAAAGTGCATGA
>LD369252.1:7841-18756 GCA_001465055.1 Ptychodera flava
GAAAATGGCTAGACTGTGTTCTCCCATGCATGTGATATTTATGGCGCATTGTTTCTTGAGCACAGCAGTCATCTCTATGTGCGGCACGTCTCCTGTTCGTGTTGCTTTCTGACAACACAACATGTTCAGAACTCAGAGAATGACTGCATGTGGTGTTTATCCTCCATTGTCAGGATATCACGCTTCGTTTTATTGTTAGTTTGAGCGTTTAGTCATGATTTTTTCCATCTAACAGTAAGCCTATTGACGTCGTACAAGTGCTGTCGTTTCTGCATAGCTATCAAAACTTCGTAATTATCGTAGGCGCCTAATCGCATGAACTACATCAAACTCGGATCATTGTGCCGTGCTGTCTTTTCTTTAGTTTTACCAAACATTAAACATCAAGCACTATTTTCAGTCGTTAACACATCGTGATAGAATACACGATTGAGAGATATTTTTTCATTTAGTTTGTCCTTGTGTTTCACTCTGCTCACAGTCAGATAATTGATAAACTGACCCGATGCAGGGCTACTTTACTCACCTGTAACTTTAGCGTCTGCAGATGGCAACCAATATGGAGTGTATAACAGAAATGATGTTGTACAGTTCGTTGACGTGAGGAAATGTTGTTCTGACAACACAATGCCGAGGGTAAAGGTTAAGTCGGGTTTCATGAGAAAGTCACAAAGTGTGACGTTTTGTGACCTTCTGTAAATGGTCTAACTAAACAAAAGATAAAACTATTTGCTTCAAGCCTGAGGCTCTTTTGCCTCATCATGTTTCACTTTAGAGCCATGAAAAGCGAAGGACACAGGTGCTATATTTTCTATGGGATACATGGAAATATAACATCATTTGCAATAAGATGTTTGTGGATGGGTAGTTGGGTCGGTAGGTGGGCATTTATATAAGTACGTGCATAAGTATGTGCGCACACATGCATGCATGCAAGCATGTATGAGTGTTATATATTGTGTATTTACTTAGAAAACGTTAGAGATGCGTTGTTATTGAATAGCTGTTGTTGTTCAAATAAAACGCAAGTCCAAAATATTATGCAAAGATGTTTAAAAATGCGAAAAATAGTAAAGTAGACCACGCAAACTCCTTTTGAATTTTGTCTAATTTTTAATTCACAGTAAATTATCATGTAAGATTTATATAATTTCATGGTAATATTTTCAACCTGTTCATATTAATTTAATGATTTGCCCCCGTTTGCATATTTAAATATACATTCATGACTTACATGCAGAGAACTCAAACGCTATTAGTACAAATGCGTATAATTTATTACTATCTTCACACTATGTGGCACCATTCCAAAACAAGGTAACCTTTCATGATTATTGCCTAAGTTCTTGAAATACAATGTAAAAAGAGTGAGATCGTATCTGATATATGTTCATTTGACCACCTAGTCGTCAAGTTGACACTGCTTACAAGTATGTATAGGGGTCCTATTCAAAATTTTGCACAAAGGCTTAAAGATAATTACAAAGCACACCTGGAGAAGATATTAGACGCCATCATATGGCATTTTCAAATCCCTACAAAACCTTTTCTTGCTCAACGATAATATTAACATTTGAAGGAGATGTCGTCCAGTTGATGCTCGTCTTTGTTTTGTTCATATCCACTTCCGCTTGGTTTGCGTTTTCTACAGAAATAGAAATATGATACAGGTATTGATTCTCTCAGTTAGGCCAGAAAGAAAAAAAATAAATTGTTCATCGGAATCGCCGCTTCTACTTTGCCAATTTAGAGTTTTTTCGATTTCGGCAAATTCATACTTTTGCGGTGCAAATACTTTAGAACCAACGCTGGCGACGCACGACACTTCGTTGGGCTTTCGCAGGCATGTGGGATTCTGTCACCGACTGTATATGTAATATGTTATCGTTGAGAAATAGTTTTGAATTCTATGACCAGTATATATCAATGTATCTTTTCTGAGATATTTCTGGTTGGCCTAAAAGGAGAAAAAAATATTTTTGCTTGTCTGCAACCCGACATAAAAGTCCGAGGAACCGTGGTTACACTGTTACCTTTGGCCTAAAAATAAAAAACAGAAAAACTTTCGCTCGCCGCTCCTGAACCTTGGTCCAAAAATCCGATGAACAAGAATTTTTTTCTCTCGCCCTACTAGATGAAGTTCCCAAGACGTCGCAAATACATGACTGCCTTATTTCATCTTTTCATCACTGTCTGCAATTGACAGGATAACTGCAAATTTAATGGCTAAACAGGAAGAATGCATAAGATGAAACATATACAGACTGTACCAGAGAAGTTTCTCATTTTTTTATGGTCGATAGAAAGCATCCTTCAAAGGTCGTGTAGTTGTAACCCTTGGAAATGTTTTCATTTTTTCTATTATGTTTTATCAGTCTTTTTTAATCGTGTTGAAATATGAAGCAACGACCATGTCATTACATTACGTTGAATAAGACATTTGATTTTATTGTTTACAAATAAATCCTAGTCTGGCAAAATACCCACGAACAGCGATAACAATATACATGACGCATATCATTAATTCCTGTCTTAAAGTTTCAAGATGTTTGAAGTAAAATAGAAAGCTATAAGTGGACCGTAGGATGATATTGGATAAAGCCAATTTTAAAGATTACTTTTATCACAAATTGCCCCAGCTTCTTTTGATAATTACATCTTCAAAGCATTTCAAAATATCACTACCATAACAAAGATTAGAATGGTTACAAATATTAACGCCCACAAGTACAAAGCCAATGCTGCTTGAAACCGGCGATTTCCATAACAATAAAACGTTTCAAGCTGCATTTGCGAATGCTTCAAAATGAATCAACAACAACACTATACTAGCAAAGTGTTGTAACCCTTTATGGATCGAATTCATCGCTCGAGATGCACTCTAACTCAAATGCGCATTCGTAAGGCAGTATTGCCAAATTGTTCACATAGGTTTTATCTAAATATCACATACGTGATGGCACAGGTCAGGAACATTAAGAACATTGTTAAAAGAACAATTAGTAGCAAGAAAACAAACAGAAATCAGTAAAAATGTACTGACAACTGCGTATTAATTATATAGCTATGATATACCTGCCAAAGTTCTCTCCTTCCATCATTGTTTCAGGAAGATTCCGTCCCAGAGTTTCCGGCAGCGGTAGTATCAGAATTTCAGCGATGATCGAGAGTACGCCAAATATTAGCAATGTTAGGGGTGCCCATACTCTCTGCAATTCGAGAAACTGAGGAGCCAGAATGCCACCTACATGACCAACCATGGCACACATACCAACACCACTCGACCTGGTTAATATGACAAAAATAACAATATATATTCATAATCATTTGCACCATTAACAACAACAACAACAACAACAACAACGTCACAATCACTTCTCCTCCTCCGCCTCCTCCTCCTCCTCCTCATCATCATCATCCTCATCATCATCATCATCGTCACTATCGGCAGTAGCAGCATCAGCAGCACAATCATCAGCACCATCAAAATATAAAAGCACTGATACATGATTATTCATCCAGTCGACGCCTTACCTCACACGTTAGCGCTATGAGTATTGTTTTAAATGGCAAGATAACATTAACAACAGAACAGAATTGCACTTCTAACAAATCTGATTTTTTCAATCCAGACCTGAGTGGAGTAGGGTACAACTCATTGGCTTAGAAGGTCCAACCAGTTCTGTTACTGTGGAAGAGAGACGATACTGAAATGATGATGTGTACACAAATTTCGGTCAGTGCAGTGATATGGACGTGATATCTCCTATTTTCACTACCATAATCCATCGAGAGATTCATATATTCATGCATATATACATAAGTATACGGATATTCTCGGGAAATTGAAGCGCTCTATGCCATAAAAAGCCCCAAACAAAGAAAGTTGTTATAAACAATAACTAGAAGTACTTCAAGCACAAAGTAAAAATATTTGTTTCTTGAGTTTTATGTGTCCCTGAAGAGTCTGAAGATTGTGAAACGCATATATATATATATATATATATATATATATATATATATATATATATATATATATATATATATATATAATTGTTATGCTATTGATTTTCTATTGTTTGCGTAAATTTAATGGTGGCGACCATGCTTTAAGGTGGGGCTGCAAGTTGCCAACACAGTTTTTTTCAAAACATTATTTCTCTACAAAGATGACAAGGAAACTCCCTCATATTATATATTTTCAAAAAAACAGAGACTCTAAAGTTTAGTATGGTAGCAATAGTTTACTCGAAAGATGAAGTTGATTTATATTTGGGGTAAAAAACTTCAATTTTGATATTAGTGATAACAATTAATTTAAGTAAAAACTTGACGTTTTTTCCAAAATGTAATATTTCATATGAAACAAGATTATATGAAGAAAAAACCTACCGTTTTATTTTTTATTATATTCATCTATATATATATATATATATATATATATATATATATATATATATATATATATATATATATGAGAGAGAGAGAGAGAGAGAGAGAGAGAGAGAGAGAGAGAGAGAGTCTGCAAATCATACTTACCATAAACAAAGCCACTGAGCCACACGCCTGCACCCAAAAAACCGCTCAGAAGTCGCAACACACAAAAGGTGATGTAATTCGGTGAAAATGAAGTGGTGACTCCAACCATTGAAAGGATTACACCACAAACAACTATTAGCATCTTCCTACCAAATCTGTTATCATGAGCATCGTTGAACCTACTTTTATATGTTTTCTGATCGAGGGCACAGCAGTGAGCGCCTGATATAAAGAATCCTAATCATACACCATTTGTTGGTAGTTTACAGTCTTTTAGAGCGCCCTCCAACCTTATCCCACAAATCGCTCTTTAGAGAGTGTCCAGTTATTATGGCCGGGGTTGCGCCTGCAAATTCATCCTGTGCATCAGTCAAAGTAAGTGAACCCCCTAGCCATTGCACCAAAATATTTGATGACTCAGAGTTGCCAAGGCAAGATGTTCATGTGACAGATAATTTTACTCTTATTCAGATTAACAGTTAAATGATTTCAGAGAATGAAATCAAACAGCGAATCATTTTATTCCCAGAATATTTTTGAACACTGAAACTTCTTTTTGACAGGGCGGATACTTATGAAAATAAAGTTTTCAATTTTAAAGTGACCCCTTTTGCCGGCCCATCACCGGTAATAATTACTTAACGTTCCCTTAACCCAAATAATACTATGAAAGGGTTCAGTACAAGTCAAAGTACTAATTAAGATCATACTAGTATTGTGATTATTATCACTGGAAGGATCCTCTGTCGCATATTACTGGTAATCGTTACAGAAAAAACATTCCTGCCTAAACGACCATAGAATTGTTTTATTTGTTCGATACAATAATTTAAGTAATCATCAAATGTTCTTGAGTACACATCAAGGAAGTGTCGTGGTGTAAATAATGTACAAAGTGGAAGTCGTTCAAATTATTTTGAATCAATAAAACAATGCGCACATGAGTTAAGGCATACGTTCTACATTTCTTGCATTTCAGAGTAGCTCAGGATCAAGTTTTTAGAAGTTCTGATTGCAATAACTTGCAAGTTGTCCTGAATATATTTCTCAGCGTGTTGAAACAAAACTTTATTTTCCCGCTAAAATCTAATATTGAAACACACAAATTATATTTCAACCACGAGAAGAAAATTGTTACTAACCAAATTGCAATTGCTATTAATTATAAAATAGCAATTAAGCTTTTGTAACAACCACTATATCAAAATTATCAAATTTTTGCAATATTCTGAAAAAACAATCCTATACAATTTTTTTTGACATTTCAAAAATATTTTTAGATGTTAATTAGATATGTCAAATTATTTATTTGCGATATCGTTCTCTTATGTTAAATGATAATTACTCTTTCTTAACATTCAGAAAAAACAAAAACAGAATTTTGAGTTTAAGAGTTGAAATGTTACCTTTTTTAAATGTATGAATTCTCGCGGAAAATGTCAATTTCACTCACTTGACCAGGTCTGTCACTATTTCTCATTTTTAATCTGTTATAGTGTCACAAAATGAACAAGTCGACAAAATTTCTGTGAATTCTGATGACATAATACAATTGCGTTTAATTCAGGTGTGTTTGCTACAGTTGCCAATGCTTAAACATACTTGAATAATATGTCAGTTGGGATCTTAAAATAATGCCAAACATATAATGCATAGGCTTCTTGTGGCATTCATACTTGTCAACGAGTATCCCAATCATGAGACTCCCAAGGAGGATGCCGACAACAAATAGTGACATTGCAACTGAGACCAAGGTAGCTTTATCACATACCAAATTAAACTGAAAAGAGATATATCGGTGTTACCAAGCCCAAAACACCACATTAAATCAGATTCGATGTGTTTTTAGCGGCACGGTATAATGGACAATGTTCGCTGATCAGTGCGTCTCACGTGACCAGACAAGCAGCACGTTGTAAGACGCAGATAAAGGCAAACCGCCATTATGAAACGTGCTAGTTTTTGGTCTTCCGGAAGTTGTTAATTGCGCATGCTCGCAGATAGTGCATCCTTTTTTCTCGCGTGCTTTTTAGTTTAGTCTGGTTGCTGCCAATGTTAAAAACTTGTAAGTATGGTTTTTAAAGCCTTGGTTAAATTCTAGCCACGTTCGCATCATGAAACTGTGATAGTTTAAGCTTTACTTGCAAGTAAAATTGAACAGCCAATGACAACGCCCCATGGTTCAACCAATCAGATTTCTTAATGGCTGTTTTCCATTACCTGACTCTCTTTTTGTCACTGAGGTTGGGACCAGCCAATGGACAATGTACAACTGTACCGAACGAGAAACATTAATTTAAATATTTTTCTACAATGGAGAGACGGTGTGACCGAACGATTGGCGTGCAATTCGAAGTGAATGCGTGGTATTCTGATTAGTAATCGCCCATCGAAGCATGCAAAAATACTCCGGCGACAAAGCACTCTCTAACACAGAAAAATGGTACAATGTTATATCAGACTTTTATAAAGTAAAATAGAACACGCAAAGCATATATATATATATATATATATATATATATATATATATATATATATATATATATATATATATATATATATATATAATGTACAATACAATATATACAATATATGTATATAAATACGTCATGATTTTGCGCAGCTTTAACATCACACTGATAAAGTAAGAAGTTTCGGATAATCTGTAGATCATTGTTATATGATTGTGTCAAGTGCTCGTTTTTACCTTGACAGCAACAAATTCAGCTCACTGAAAAGAGAGGTTAGATGTTTATTTGCATATGAGGTCTTCTATGATTTGCCGAAATTCCTCACCTGTTGCTGCACGGTTGATTTATATTGTGACGTATCATATTCGTATCCATTGTCACATTTGACCTTTGACGAGTTAACAATGTCAGCCGGCAGAGACATGTTATCATAATTCACATCATAGCGATAACACTTGCTGTATGTCTCCACCATGTCACAGCCGTCATAGACCGTCTCCTTTGGTATGACCAGATTTCTCATCACCTCTGTGCATGCACTTGTTGACAAGTTACCACACCATTCCGTGGTCGGCTCGGGCAACTTACATCGCGACGAAGTCTCGGCCATGATGAAGACCACGGAAAACATATTCATTCCCAATGGAATAACAGCCAGGAAGATCAAAAACGAACATCGTTGCTGGTAGGTTCCAAACTCTCCAAGCAAATGAATTAAGACGTCATCGAAGTGCAACAGGCTGAACTAGGATAAAAGATAAGGATGTATAGTATAGTCACTGCTACTAAGTTGCAGACCATTATTATGAAACAAAAACACACAACTAAGCCAGTCATGCTTTTTTTGCTTTTCTCATCACTGAGTAGTGGTTGAATATTACCCCATTTTTAGTGATGCATATAATTACAATTTATTAGATTAATAGTGAATTGCCTACGATGTGTCTCGGAATTGCAATCAGGGCAACATATACAATATTCGCAGTACTATTGAAGTTTGTTTGTTTTGAAGGAGTCTCGAATGCTAGGCACGGACTTGCTTATCATCTTGCTTATCATCTTGAAGTCATGAGTACATAAGACTGGCAATTCGAGGATACATTCCATTTTACAAGTGATAACTCTGCGCTGTTGGCATTAGGACAAGGCTTTACTATCATAAGAAAATCGACAGAGAATGTCAACTGATTAATTACCACGCCTTTGTACATTTAGCACACGACATATTTTGAAGGTTTTGGTTATAAAAATTAAATACGTAGTCAGTAAAGCGTTCAGAGACAAAATACTGCTTGAATTCTTGAGCAGTAGCTGTAGGGATTTCATTTTTAGGGAAGAGGAAAGTACGTCGACGTCTTTCTAAACAAAGACGACTATACGGTCTTGAGCCAAATTAGGAATAGAATTTCGTGAGAATGCGTTTTTCTTACAATCCGTACCCAAAATTCGACATTGGTGCAAAAATGCTCTCGTAGAGGTCTATAAATACACAAATCTAAATTCCATATGCGTTTAAAGTTCTCTTTTTAAAGTTCCAAGTTTAGGGATTTAGAATGGTAGTGTATTAATAGTACAGGTGCAACGTATGAACATGTACGGCCACCATAGGAAATGGTTTGATGCTCGCTTACTTTTGATGTAATATGTTATTCGTCTTAACATGATGATGAGATACAATCGAATCAGAAAGGAAAGGAATCAATTACACGCCCATCCAGCTAGGTTTGGAGTGTCATTTGAAAGGGAACGTTTATTTCTATGTTGGAAGCAGTCTCAGAAAGGTAAGTGCATTCTTGTTAAGAGCAGAATAAAAATCACTGACTCCGATCATATTATTTATTGCTACGTATGGAAATAATGGAAGCCGCTATCAACATTTAACTGCAGATTTATGTAATGGTATTTCATTTTTGTGCTGTAATCATCATTTAATATTTCATGTTAGGGAGTATTATATTCCGCGCTTTTGCATGTTAGTCGCTCACCTTTGCTATCTTTTAGTTCTGCCAACAGTCAAGTTAAATTTACTTAGCTTACTGATTTATTTTATTTATGTATGACATGGCGTATTGAAGAAAACTTGCTGGTCATGGCATTGCTTTGCTGTAGTAAGGTAGGGTAAACCAGAAACCGTACTTTCAGCGTGTTCAGCACATTGTTTATATTGTGGGAGATTACGGATTTAGAAGTCTTTGTACTTGATTCAGGTCGTTAGTTTCACGTGTTCCCTTAGGCTAGTACTTTCGAAGAGGTTATATTTCTATGGCTCAGAACATGAGTAAACGCTAAGTGGAATACTTAAAGTAACTGTGGAACGTTCTTCCCTGCGGTTTTGAACATTGTGAAAGACGGAACAGAAACTTGAAAACTTACAAGCGACATCTTTAGCTCACATGTTCACACAAGTAAGCTAATTGTCTGTCTGTATGTGTGTCTGTCTGTATGTGTGTCTATCTGTTGACCCAACATCTCAAAAACAGCTCATCAGATCAGAATGAAACCTGGTACCTAAGTTAAGTTTGCAAATGGCAAGAACTGATCAGTTTTTGTTGGTGTGGCTTGCTTATTTTTTTGTTCATTGGCACAATCAATGATCTTAGAAAATAGGAATATGTTTTGAAGACGACTGCACACAATTTATGGAGATTCGCTAAAAGTGTTGACCACATCAAGATATATCAGCAGTGAAACGTATTAAGGGGTCATATGAAAGATAATTGCTAATATGCATATTTAATAAACTTTCCTAATTAGGGATATAGATCTGAATTGACTTCATCAAAATTGACAAAACATGGTATGCATATTGAAGATACTACGATTAAACATTAGTGAAAGATAAGCATTTTTACTTCAGTCAATTCCTAATTTGCATATTAAATGAACTTTCCTAATGCTGAAATGATTTGACGAAAATAGGCGAAACTTGCTATGTATATTGAAGATACTATGATGTAACATATGGAAAGTCATTACGCATTTATACTTCAGCCTATTCCTAATTTGCATATTTAATGAACTTTCCTAAATTAGGCGATGAAAGGTGACGAAACTTGCTAAGTACATTATAGATAATTGGATATAACATTATTCAAAGTCATGAAACATTTCTATTTCAGACAATTCCTCATTTTCATATTAACTCAACTTTCCTAACAAAAGATATATATACTGGGATTTACTTGATCAAAGTTGACAAAACACGCTATGTACATTATGATACTAGGTTGAAACAATATTTTTATTTTTTATTTATTTATTTATTCAGCTTTGACATAAAGTCAGGATGAGTCGCACAGGTGACTAACACCTATACAAAAGCAACCCTCCACAAAAACACACATATAACAAGTTACACATACAAAATTAAAAACAGAAAAGACAAACGCAGAATAAAACAGTCATAAAAAATACAAGAAATTTCAAAACAATACAAAACAAAACAGAGAAATTAACAGAGACGGCAATTTTTACAGTGGCACTTTCCCACCGAAGTACAAGTGTTATCAGGATAAAAATTATTGTTTAACAAACCCGTGTAATGTTTTAATAAAATAGACTTGTATGACCTAACACTTGTTGAAGATTTGCCATGAAAGGGCATAACACTACTCGAGTAAAAAGCTCTGTTAAAAAACGAGTAACGAAAACATTCAGTTTTAAAAAATGGCATCTTCATGGAAATATCATCAGGAGATTTAAATGTGACAAACTGGCTTAAATTTAAGTCATACATACCAGTAAAACATTTAGCTAAAAAGACACAGTCATTTAATTCTCTCCTGTAGCTCAATGGGAACAAATTCAATTTAATCATACGCTCTTTGTAATCCATCTCCTGGGGATATCCAAGAATGTATTTTGTGGCTCTCCTTTGGACACCTTCAAGATGAAGCATTGATTGC
>LD369254.1:14659-67765 GCA_001465055.1 Ptychodera flava
TAAAGAAGAGGAAGTAGTAGAACTTGAGCAATAACAATAGGGTCCCAGCCGGTCGGCTTGGGCCCCTAAAAACAGCGTTTAACTGTCGTTCATGGCGTGGATGGGCACGTGATGAACATGACATATTGCCCCCCGGAAGACATGTAACGAACTTGGAGAGGAAACTGAAGCCTATTAAAAGTGGGCGTGTTGTCTGCATCGGTAGGGCAATCGATTCGGCCTTAAATTGCATAGTATTTTCTTGCGTGCATGTGTGTATGTATGTATGTTTGTCGGTATATATGTATGTATGTATGTATGTATGTATGTATGTATGTATGTATGTATGTATGTATAACATTGATAAATGGTAAATTCTGTCTCTTTAAAGAAGATTATACAGATCACAATTTTTATAAATGTGTATCAAATAGACACTGAATGGTGAAAAAAAATATTAAAGTCTCATAGATAGTATAAGGGTATGTATGTATGTATGTATTTATGTATGTATGTATTTATGTATGTATGTATGTATGTATGTATGTATGTGTCCGTATGTCCGTAGCACCTACCATCTTAGTATCTGGTGTACAGATGCACCCAGGGGTCATGACAAAACCCCTTAGCACAAAGGCTGTGGCTATACAATCATAGCAATGACAATACAGAGGTGTATACAATGTTTGCTATTTAACAAAAACAAGTAAGTGTACAATGACAACAAGAGTGCACTTATTCAGGTGTGAAATGGTTGGTCTGGCTACAGTGGGTACACTTTTAAGCATAGTCTGGCTCTAGAGGTATATATCTTATGTCAAAAAATCACTCATATTTGCTAGAATCCTGTCTCTAATGAGGCTATTTCTGACTTATATGATATATTTATATAAATGCTTAAACTTAAGAAAAGGTCCAACTCTCGTTAGATACAGTTTGTTTGCGATGCGGTGTAAGACTCTTGTTTATATCTTGCATAGGAGGTTAGACAATTTCCACAAAAGCAGGTGGATTTACTCATGGCTGTTTCATTTGTGTGCAGTTCCTGGGACTGCTGCACACCGCAGCTAAGTGTAGCTGACAGAATTATACATATTGGTATGATGTTCTAGCTTAAAGGTCTGGTGAAATGGTTCCGTTCATGTGACTGAATATCTTCCAGGGGGTCAATACTATTACACTCGCAACATAATTGCAACCTAAAAGTACGCGCAAGTGTTAATTGTTTTGATATTTCTATGCACGGCTTTCATGGGGTCATTTTGCGACACTCAGGTCACGCCCGCACCGGGGATCATGGTTGGCCGTCTGTGACGTCACAGGTGTGTTCATTTACATCGAATAACGGTCAGACGCCGCCTTATCTCTGCCCGCTATCCGCTAACAAAGCAGCCTCAGTGTTCGTGCTGCCCATTCGCCACGTTCGTCGGGCCAATGCGAATCGAAATCCGAAGTGGCGAAAAAAATCGATCCTAATTCGCCACAGTGGCGAAACTGATTTTTGTTTAAAAAATATGGTAAAATAAAGAAAAAACGTGGGTTTTTTAGTCTTTTGTTTAATCTGTGCTTCTCTCTAGGCGATTCACAAAAACTGTGTCTGTTGCGTTCTTTCCGTCGTACATATTTGCAATCGAGCCAAGTCTCGCGAGAGATTTGACGTCATTTAGTCTAGTGTACAACATGCATAAATGGCTCTCGCGAGAATTGAAACTTATCACACGCAATCGAGCCCTCGCGATAAATTTGACGTAATTTTGTCCAGTGTACAGCTAGCCCTGCGTACGATGCTGTGTGTTCCACTACAGCTAATCGCCCCACTCACCACATTTAGCTGTAGCGGAACACACAGCATCGTACGCAGGGCTAGTGTACAGCAGGCATAGGAACGCTCGCTCGCGAGAATTGAAACTTTTGCTATACATAGCAGACATACGCATTTTAATCGAGGCAACAAGGTTCGGTGTTGCAGTTGATTTACATTGCGGTCTAGATGTTCTGTGTTGTGCATTTTAATTCCATGTTGAGGGTCGATTTGCATCGCGGTCCAGTCCTCGTGATCCGGTATTCCCCGTTGTTCTTCAATTTAATCGCCGTCCCAACGACGCGTTCCGTGTTTCTGTCGATTTGTATCAGGGAGGACTCTACCTCCATGATTTGTATCGCGATCTCTACGTTCCGTGTGGTTGTTCGTTTTAATGGTAGTCTCAACGTTCAGTGTTGCTGTTCATGCAGCTGATTTGCATCGCGGTCCAAACCTTCCGTGTTGTAGTTCATTTTAATCACTGTCCCTTTTACGTTTTAAGTTACTGTCGATTTGAATTGCGGTTCCGACGTTCAGACTAGTGCATTTTATAAGTGGCAGTCACAACGTTCAGTGTTGGTGTTCATGCAGTTGATTTGCATTACGGTCTCAATCTTCTGTGTATCGAGTAGCGAGGCAGGCTCAGCCGAGGGACCATGGCCGATCGTACGAACCAGAAGAGACAAACACATTATGGTTCAAACACTCAACACTGAAAAAGTTTACAGTTGAGCCGGCCGCCGTTCATGCTCTTGCCGCTGTCACGGCCACCAAAAGAACAACGTCTTCCCTTGGTGAAGGAGGACACTGTCCTGATCATGTAAGCGGAAACCCTAGAAGTTACCCCCCGTGGGGAGCTTACGGAGGTGTGAAATACTTACTTCCCGTTATGAGATACGGAGTCGGGCAAACTTCGGAAAGCCGAAAAAAGTCGACTGGAGAGGCTCGGGGGACACGCCCACATTGCATTTTTCTTTTGCCATATTTCATAATCACGCACGCTAAACGAAAAAAGAAATCAATGTAACTGTTTTATAGACCATCAACTGTATTTCTGTGATTTTGCAACATGGGCATTTCACCAGACCTTTAAAAAGACATGTTTTACAGTAAGCTGCACGTTCCACTGAGAAATAGAAGGACGCATAAAGGTTTATTTCTTAAATCGCTACTTCTGTTCTGTTACAAAGTGATAGCAAATGTCGAATTGGATGGCAGTGTAAAGACTGCCTGTTGACAATTACTGTAATAACAATATCAATGAATCTCTGAACTGCTGGTTTGTTTTCAGGGTAAGCTATATTTTGTATTACTTCAACTCTGGAAAGATCTGCTTTTAAACCATCCTTTGTCAGTAGATGACCCATGTACTGTGCATTTCTGTCATTCTGACCTTGCGCTTCTTTGCATTTAATTTCAGGTTTTTCTCACGTGCCCTCTGTAGTACATTACGTAAGTTTCTATCATGATATATGGTGGTTTTACTGGGGTTCGAACTCACAATGTACGGTACCTAGTCACCTAGCAAAGAATCCACAGACAAAACTGCTCAGCCAAATCCCCAATCTCAAAAGGATTGGTTCAATAACCGATCTAAGATGTTACAATTTTTCTGACTGCGACCCCTCCACACGCTGTAGAGTCGGTGAAGCACTCACGCTCGTACGCTCACTATCACACACAAACTTTATAGAAGCGAAGCAATCAATACATAGCTTTAACTGGGCGAAAGATACCCTCGATGATGTTTATCATTTTAACCTGTGACTAGTATATCATCACATATGTTATCGATACCCTCTAAGGTATACCATCCAGTATCAGTGACACTATCGTCTGGAAAACCTCAGGTGCTGACAATATGCTAGATGGTAGACGTTTAAATCTATAATGACCAAAAACGTTAATTGAAGGTGCAGAGTTTACGGCTTTTATCATCCAATTGGATTTGCCAAAATACACTACTGGCACCAATTACTGTATACACTATAATTTTTGGTATTCTGGCAACATATTTTTCAATTGGCATCAGATGGTGTTCTCGTTTGATGACCCTGTTAAAGTCTTTCAGGTCCATGCAGATTCGAATTTTCTTGTTTGGTTAGTCACAGTGACCGTTGAATTGAGCCTTTTACTTGGCTCGTCCACTTTCTCAATGACTTCTAGGTTTTCCATCTTGTTCAATTCTTCTCTGTTTTTTCTCTAAGTGCTACAGGTACTTTCCCTGACGGGTGTATCACCAGTCTTATGTTCTGATCAAGCTCGATGTACAATCTGATTAAAATCAGGTGTAGAGTATGGTGACGTCTACTTACGCATATGCAGTATTCTTTTGCTGTCGCCTGTCACTACATCTGACCAACTCCCAGAGAAGGTCGCGTTCAAATCTCAGGCTCTGAAGCAGCCAATCATATTGCGCGTTATGCAATCACGAGGTCGAGTTCGTTGATGTGGTGTCGAGTTCCCTAGTTTTTACCCATACAAACATCCGATCGTCGTTCAAATCTGCAGCGACAAATACCAACATGACGCACTTTAAAATTTCAGTCTATAAATTTGTGGTTGCTAGGCTGTCTTGTACACATTATAAGCCTACTTGAGTGTATAAGTAACAGTAGAGCTGAGCAGCCAAAGCCGTGCACTGGGCGCTGCTCAATGTATGTCTCAAAAGTAGCCCTGGGTATGATACTGTGTTCCCGGCTTATACATGGCATCCCAACACAGCCCTGCTGACTGCGCACGAAAAACTACCGTTCCTAACTACCGCACTTTCGGCCGAAATCAACTCGATTCCGATGTATGACTTCTCAAATCACTCAGTCGCTCACAAACTGCAAAAAAGTTTGCTCTCGTGATGTCCCAAACCATAAGGTTACCAGCGATTCACAGTCAAGGGTCCTCGGGCCTGCCATATCTTGAAGAGCATATCTAACAGCATTATCTGATGAGTTATTTGGCCGAAAGTAGTTAGAAAAGGTAGTTTTTCGTGCGCGGTCAAAATCAGGACTGATGTCGCCGAGTATTCCTATAAGAGTCAGCGGGGCTGTGATTGGAAACCGTATAACGCTGGGAACACAAAGCATTGTATAGATTTGGTCATTATAGATTTGGTTTAATGCTGATTGTCCTCATAATTTCCGTCTGCACATTTATTAATAAAATGCATGTTTCAACATTAAAAATCCGGACGAATGATTTTTACAATTCGCCATGTGCCTGGGTTTACAACTGGGTGCATGGCCGGGTTACACACTTTGATGCTATTTTGATTTTCTTGCGTTTTCTTCGCGCATATGCATGCTTGCGAGTCAAGTCATACCTAATGTTCTCTGTAAGGCACCTTGTGATAGTTCGGCTGTTCTGGCCAGAGCGCGAGATTTGAACGCGACCTTCTATGGGAGTTGGTCGGATGCAATGAGAGTCGACAGCAAGACAATACCGCGTACGCGTAAGTAGACATCGCCATACTCTACATTGATTCTATTCAGATTGTTTGATGTGGTGCTTTCCTTCCAAACATCCTGGCCCGTAAAAACATCTTAATACTCATCAAGGACTGGGCCATCGTTATTTTCGGACATTACTCGCTGTATTAATCTATTGGTTAGACAGGATTTCAACATTGTCACCATATTTGCAATTCATCCATATTTTACCACTACTGTTAACTTTGTTACCAAAGTATGACACAAGCTTTACTGTAGACTTCTCTCATCTTTGGTTTTCAAACACGTCAACTTTTTTGTTGTTACGTTGCAGTATGCACCTGTATCCGTTTAAAACTTTGCCATTTAAGTCAAAGTCTGTGACATCCTTTTTCAGAATATTCCAAAAGGTAGAGCACACAGGATACTATCAGAAATTTAATGTTCAATTGGCTCTGGATCCTGGTCGAAACTAGGTTTATTGGTCACAAGTGGATTAGTAATGACGTTGTCCCCAGCAAGGTTGTTACCATGGAGAAGGTGAATTCCTTCAAAAGGCAAAAAAGGCCTAATACCTAAAGTAACGCGTTCAGAACCAAAGTCCAAAGACAAATAGACGTTATGGAGAGGAACAGGAATGTAGTCACCAAATCTGCCCCTTTAGAAGAACTTAAGAACCCGAACATGACTTTTCGGAAAACGGCAGGTTATCTGCCAACAAAACAGACTGGGACATCCTGGTATCTCTTTTGACAGGGGTAGCTGAAGACTAATCACTTGAAAGTTATATTAAACCATCGTGACTAAATGGTTCGAAAATACCCATAATGCTATCTTGACGACAATTTACCTTGACCTCATTAATTGGGGGAACAAGGGGTTTCACTTCAGAAAATGTGTTGCACACATAGACTTTAATTGAGATGATGAAGAAATTAAGCCGATGGGCTTAGATCCACTTTTACAACTCTGACCTTCACGTTTTCTTTCCAATTTGAGACAATCTGACATTAAATGGCCGTCTTTCTAACAATGATTACAAGAAATAGTACAAAATGTTTTGCCATATGGGGATTGAGACTTTGGATCTGATGACGTAAGAGGGTTACTTGAACTATCGTGATTTAATTTTCTACTATCCATTGAGAAATTCATAAATAAAAAGGAGAGATTGAATTTCCATGAACTATTTCAATATGAAAAGGACTGGGATTCTTCGCTGACAAAAAAAATATGGGTCAATGAATAATCATCGACCAGACGAGCAGCAACCTCTAATGTATCTGCCTTGATGTCTTGATATCACTTCGAATACGCATTATAAATTCCCCAATCAAAATGAGTTGCCTCAGCTTTGCGTGATCTTGACAATTTCTCAGTAGAACACCAATGATCAAACAGCCGTTCCTTTGTTACAGCAAATTCAACATAAGTTCGATCTTTCATTTTCTCAATGTCCCTAAATTTCTTACGGTGAGCTTCAGGCACCAACTCATAATCCTTGAGTGTAAATTCCTTCACAGTATCTCAATCTGATGCCTGCTCTACTGACAACTGAATGTAAATTTCTCTGGCTTTACCCACCAAAGCAGTCTGCAAAAGCATAGACCAGGACTTCCTAGGCGAATTCAAACTCTGAGCAATTTTCTCAAGATGAAAGAAATATTTGTCAACATATTTTTCTTGGTAGGGCTGGACTAATGTAAATGTTTTGTGATGTAAGAAGTATTGGAAGAGGAGATTTTCCCGTACATCCAAGCTTTAAGCATTTCATTTTTAACTGTAGTCGATGTTCTACAAACTGTCGTTCCCTCTCCCTTTCCTCTCTCTTTCTTCCATTTGTAATTCGTTTTCTTTCATTTATAATTCTTTCTCTCTCTGTCTTTCTTCCATTTCCAATTTTTGCTGCTTTTCTCTTTCTTCCATTTGCAATTCGATTATTAGCTTTTCCTTTTCTAATGTCAATTTCCTAAGCTCTAAATCTGCCTGCATTTATAATTCTAGTCTCTTGAGTTCTATGGTGGATTCAGGCTCATAATCTTTCAAAATGGATTTCTCAAAGTGGCCTAAATTAACTTAATGCTTTATAATATTGTACTGTATTTTCCTATTGCGCATATATCTTTTGACTTAAACTTTAAGGAATTTGGCCAGTGCAATCAGGTTGTGTTTTCTGAGGGAATCGAATGTGTTCTGATCAAAGTCCTCCATAAACTTGTCCGGCTTGAATTCTACGGTAATGAAAATTCGCTGAGTTCTCAAAATGGAAAAAAATTTTGTCAACGTCCTTTTCTTGGAAAGGGGGAACTAACCTGAAATGCTTCGTGATATCAAAAATACCTGAAGGGAAGAATTTACCTGCCTAGCTCTACACGTTTAATTTCTAACTGTAGTCGACGTTCTGCTAATTCTATTTCCTTTTCTTTTAACTCCCTCTCTTTCTCTCTTCCATTTATAATTCTTTCTCTCTTTGTCTTTCTTCCATTTATAAGTTTCCCTTCTAATGCCAATTTCTTAAGCTCTAAATCTGCCTGCGTATCTAATTTTAATTTTCTAAGGTCAAAGGAAGACTCGGGCTCATAATCATGCAAGAAGGATTCCTCTAATGTGCCTACACTGACTAGATATTTGACAATATTGTACTGATTTTCCCTCTTGTGCATAGATCTTTTACCTCTACTCTAAGGAAATCGGCCAGTGCAATAAGGTTGTCTTTTCTGAGGGTATCAAATGCGTCCTGATCAAGGTCCTCAATAAACTTGTCTGGTTTGAATTCCACCATGATTAAATTTCGCTGAGTTCACAATATACACTAGTTTGGTTAAGGCTGGCAAAAATGTTGTCAAACAGCAAAACTGTTCGTCTCCCCGACAAGCCCCCATTTTTGTTACGTGAGGAAATAAAAAAAACAACAGAGCAGAATGGTGAACTCTGCAATTTACTTTAAAACGTAATTAATTACAAAAAATAAAACTAATCATGAAGTCAAGGGAAAGAACACAAACTGTAAAGTTTACAGACTAATTATCTCAGTTCTGATGGCTAAAAGCTCCAGAGTAAGATAGAGAGACAGACCGATGTAGTCCTTTGGCTTGCTCGCAGGCTTGAGGTTGAGCAAAGTCCATAGAATAAATCCAGCGTGTTTGTGAATGACTTGAAAAGTCTTGAAATTAATACTGCTGGAGTTTTCAAAGTCTTGAAGTAACAAGCAAGTGACACAATCCCAAATGTCTGACAGAAAATCATGCCGCCCCAGTATTTATACTTAAATGGTTACATGAGAGAGCAGAGAACAATCCAGAACTTCTATTGATATGCAATAAGAGCTCTAAAAATATCTCCACTTGTGACTAGTTGAATTTCCTAAAAGTTGTAAACATGACTAATTGACTTCAAGGTCATGAAGGACAGTGACTTCTAGATTAATCAAAGTCGGGTCGTGAGTGTGAGGGAAAATGACCTACATACCAATTTCAATGGAAATTGACTACGAGTGAAGAAAACATGATGTTCATGCATACGTGATGGTTTTTTTTTCTGGGATTACAGTAATTTTGAAATTTCTCCTTAAGAAAATCCAATTTCATGTTATCACCCTCACTAGAAAATTCGAAATTGTTATACACTCCTATGACTGTATCGCTGACCACATGCAGGAAAGTAGATGCATTTATCTTTGGATCTCTTTCATTGATGCCGCTGGCAGACAAGTAGAATTCGAATATTGTTTCCACATCCTCAAGTTCTCAGCAAGGTTACCTTTACGATTCAGTGCCTCTGGGGGTTTCATGGAGTCCATTTCGCTTTGTATGGGCAAAATGCGCCACTCTTGACACCATGTAATATTCACACTGCTAAGTGATGGTTGAGAGAACATACTTTATTTCGGAGTGTACAACGCATGCATGTGGATGATGTGAGACGTATGAACAACATCCCAATATGTTACACAAAAACCTAATCTTCCCAACAGAATGAAACTGTTATATGATAGTTTACTAGTTTTCCCGCATGGTCGTTTTTGTTCATCTGTTTATTTTGATTGCGATGTCACTTTTTATCTGTTTCCGCTTTTTAATAGTTTTTATCCTGTATGTGTTTGTTTTTTATATTCATCTAAGGTGCCTCTAAATGGGTTTTATGCCCATCGGTTTACCTGAATAAATAAGTAAATAAGATAACACAAGTACTGACATCACGAAAAATGTCACTTTGAATACCAGACTTAAACAAACCAGAAAAACCAATTCAAGTTCAAATCAAAATGGACCTCAAATACAACGGGAAACACAAAGTTTGAAAACTATTTGAAAGTTAAGCAACTGACCCTTTTGAATACCCCATTTAAGCAAAACGTAAAATAATTTACATGATGCTGGCATAAAGCAACACATTTGCGTCTTCCCTTAGACTCTGTATACCAGATTTTAAAGCAGCCAGACAGGCAGAATTTGAGAAGGAATTATTTTACCAACATTGCAAAAAATTGCATATTCTGCCACAATTAGATTAAATCTTACTCTTAGTCATCAACGTTCATATATTTATTTATTTCTTTATTATTATTTATTTATATACTTATTTATATATTTATTGATTTAACGGGTCAACGGGACCACAGGCCTAATAACAGACTCCTAGAAAATAAATACAATCAAACAAACAAACAAACAAGCAAACACTACAATGTCAACAAACATAATGGAAGTTAAAAATACAATATAAACAGAATGGTAAAAATTATGCCACATTGTGTTTAACGATGAACTTCATTAGTTGTGCACCTATCTAACCCTATACTTACCAACAACCCAAATGTTTCAGTACTAGCACCTAGTTCTTTTAACGGTTCCATGATACAGTGAGCACTAGGATATACAAAGCGTACATTACGCACTAAACATGTTGGCCGTACGGTATAGCCAGGATATGTTATTCATAGAACACTATGGCAAGTCACCCTGCCCTACATTTTCGTCGCCGATGGATACAAAATGCACTAGGCTTTTTTTGGCATTTTAAATTTGTGTCATTTTTGGCTCATATTTGGTGTGTAAATACCAAAAATGCGTATATCTTTGCTTGGTGCCTCTCCGCCAGTAGAAGCTATGTTGGAGGCTCTGATTGAAACTGGCGATTTTGCAAAAATACTGACAGAATCGAAGTAATTGGTTGATGCCCTTTGTCAACAAATAGGGAAACACAGGCCCACCTTTATCTTCTCGATCAATCACTAAATGAAATACGATAACCGCAAGTACAAGCTGCCCGCGTGGACGATCAGCAAACAGCAAGCGTCCACAATCAATCGAATCAGACCAGTCACACTGCCAAAAATATTTTCCTTAGATCTAGGAAAAAAATCTATTATTGAGAAAATTTATCTTGAATTAAGAAATTTAATATTGGGAGTATACCCAGATAATACTACTTGTCTTTCTCAATATTAAATATCTTAAATCCTGCAGGTCAGACAGCTTTGATACGCAGGGTAAAGGTCGCTGGGGATATTCCGTTTATATTCGAAGGCATTTTAGTGCATTTAGTCTTTTAAAAACCAAACATCAGATAGCTTTGATATTTTATATACACATTCAAAGTTATAATCAAGTTAATATGTGATATATAGGAATTATTATGAAATACACAATTTTGTAATTTTTATGCATTGTATATCATATTGGTGCATTTTTCTCAAAACTGCATGTGTGATAGCTGTGATATTTAGTATACTGAGTTAGTAGTTACTATACACTGCCAAACTAATATCAGAACACCACATTTTAAGTGTGCAAAGACAGACTAACACTATCCTTCTAATAGGAACGTTCTTAACTTATTGGGGACTGTGTCATTAACAATGACATTTACGATATTGCATTGACTCTTTGTTTTAGGTCTTGTTTCATGGTCTACCTTGTCAGTTTTTTTCACTATATGATTTTATATTGCGATCACAGCCACCTTGTTTACATTGCTCCCTGACCATATTGGGCAAAACTTAATGATTTCGGAATAATTGTCAATAAAAATTCTCTCAAGGATGTGGTATCAAAATCGAAGTACGTACACTAATCTCAAGTAATATCTCCGCTTAATGCAGCCCTTTTCCGGTTAATTTCTGTCAGGCTAGAGCCATTTCCCATATATGCATAAAGCGTTCAATGAAGTTTCTAGCTTATCAAAACGCATGCATATTACAAGTACCAATATTGGCTAAGGTAGCACACTTTGATGAAATTTCTTGCAGTTTTGTCCTTTTGTAAACAACACTCTCCTCAGTCAGATGAAATTATAGATTCGACAAAAAAGTAGAAAGCCATGTTTTGGTGGTTATATAGGTGGGGCGTGTGCTATTTACAATGATTTATTTTAACAGGAGAGAAAGAAACGACAGCTATGAAACGTCAACATTCAGAAAGTGAGGATAACGAGGAAGGTGTTGGACAAATGAAAGACAAGGCGCCAAAACTTGGAAACGTTGATGCACATACAGAAATTGAGACACAGGAATGCGCTAGTTGTACAGAAGAAGACGAAGGTATGGTGCTCGAATATATTTACAAATGTGTATTTTAAAATTAAACACTTATCATAGGATCTTTCACTGAGCAAAATGCTTGATATACAAGAATAAATACACACATACTGATTCGGCACATGTTTCAAATACGTTAAAGGCCTTTTTGGCGATCCCTGGGATCGCCTTTTTTCCTGTCTTTAAGAGGATTATGGAGGTGTGATAGCCTTTTGTTTTCCGTTGAAATTGTATTCTTGTGGGTAAATTTTCTGATGAGACAATCTGGCACCAATGCACGCCTTTAAGTATATAAGTACGAATACTAATAAAATGCATAAGTACAGTGTACACTTGGTGTGCAAAGATCTGCATTACATATACGCTTGATCTGCATAGATATACGCTACACATATCAACGTATTGTAATGTCCCATATACAAAGGTATACATTACGTATACAAATAATATTTTGTTCCATATACGTCAATATAGTAAATTACTGAACGTATATCAAGCATTTTGTTCAGTGTTTAGTCAGTACTTAATCAATTGCAAGACATGTAATGCACCAATGTCACAACGTATTACCGCACACTTCGGCAAAATGTAGAAATAACCAATGACACTTTTTTGAATAGAAATGATGTCATTGTTATTACTCTGCTGTCATTGACACAGAGCTTGTCTTTTTAGTTGATGTGCGGTGTCTTCCGTCATTTAGCATGCTGTGTCCGTCAAATTGTAAAATTCAGAGCTGCTTCTATAAAATGACCAATTCGATTCCTTTAATATTTGGAATACATGCCCATAGAGATGACCTAAATTAGTTCTGTTAAAAATGTGATGTAAAATGCAATTTTTTTTGCGGGGCTAATTTTTGCTCTTTTCTTGGAAAAACTTATTGTTCTCAAGGGCTAAGTGTGATATTTTTAATACTTCACAACCAGGTCCCTGCTGCTGCTAGGGATGACCTTATTTAGATTTCTTCAAACTGTGATGAAATATGCAAATTTGTATTTTTAGGGTAATCTTTCGTAATTTTTGATCACAAAATTTTGAAAAACCTTCTTTCAAAGTGCTGTTCAGACAGCTTTGATATTCGAAGGATAGGTCCCTAGGATAGACCTATATCAGATTTGTTAAAATTGTGCAGAAATTTGTAAATTTGAATTTGTAAGGCATTTTTTGTCAATTGTTGTAATTTTTTTTACCTAAACCATTCATCCGATACCTTTGATATTTGGTAGATAGGTTCATATGGATAATCAATGATGAAATCTACAATTTTGTAATTTTTTTGGCAATTTTTGCCATTTTTGGTTATAAATTCGTTTTTTAAAAACTGCTCATCTGATAACTTTGATATTTGGTGTAGGGGTTCCTAAAGATTAACTGAATATAATGAAGTTATGATTAAATCTGCAATTTTTTTGTCAACTTTTGCCATTTGTGGTCAAAAAAGTTGTTTCATAAATACTGCGTGTCTGATATGATTGATATTTGGTATTCGGGGTCCTAGGGATATTCTTTTTGCGATAAATTGAAACTGTGATGAAATCTGCAATTTTATATATTTTGGGAATGTTTGCCAATTTGGTCAAAAAATTGGTTTTTAAGAAACTACTTATCTGATATCTTTTATATTTTGGTAGACACGTTCATAGGGATGATCTCAATGTGACATTAATATTTTGAAGCTTTTTTTACCATTTTAGTCAGGTCATTCTGAAATGATTTATCAAAGATTTCCATCTTCATCAACATATTTGTCCCAAAATAGTTATACTTTATATAACAGAGCGAAGCTCTATCGTCCGTTAGGTCGCTTGTTTTACCCAAACCACTTATCAGATAGCTTTGATATTTAATGTACGTGTTCAAAGGTATAATCAAGTTAATATGTGATATATAGGAATTATGATGAAATATACAATTTGTAATTTTAGTGCAATTGTTTGCAATGATAGCGCATTTCTTCTATAACCGCTTGTCTAATAGCTGTAACATTTAGTATATTGGCTTAGTAATTAGTATACACTGCCAAGCTAATATCAGAACACCATATTTTAAGTGTGCAAAGACAGACTAACACTATCCTTCTAATAGCAGCATTCTAAACTTTGTTGGGACTGTGTCATCAACAATGACGTTTTACAAGATTGCGTTGTCATTTTGTTTTAGGTCTTGATTTATAGTCTACCTTGTGAGAAGCGTGTCAGTGTCTCTCACAATATAATGTTATATTGCGATCACAGCCACGTTGTTTGCATTGCTGTCTGGCCACATTTAGCTAAACTTAATGATTTTGGAATCATTATCAATAATACTTGGCACAAGGATGTGGTACTAAGATTGAAGTACAGATGTACTCTAATTTCAAGAAATATCCTCACTGTGGCCCTTTTGCACATTCCAAACAGTAGTAGCGCTCACACTTCCGCCCGCTTTCCCAACTGCAACTATCGACAAAAATGTGGCGATTTACCACATTTTTTATAAACTTCACTTGATTGCAAATTTCAATAATCTCCTGCTCTGTGTGGCTATATTTAATTTTAAAATCAAAGAATGAAGTATAAAAGATGCATTTATGTTCGTCTTTGTCGTACATCTGTGAACATAGTTGGCGCTACGTTTTCATGGGTGAATGTGTTGGATACAATAACGTGTGTGAAGGGTGGCACCGAAGTACAAAACAATTACAGCATTTTTATTTTTCAACTTATTGCATAGTAACACTTTGAAAAGTGTGGTACGGCAAGTACAATGAAACATAATGATATCTTAAACCATTGCTGTCTGGTAATATCCAGCATTTACATTAACTTTATGGGTGATAAAATTTTCACTTAAATTTACAAAAAAGCTATTCGCATGTAAACTTTTCAAAACAAGAGAATAGAAGAACTTCACTGATGATGAAAAAGACTTTAAATTTGTGTCTTTTGTGTAAATTAAATTTAGAATGGCGGGTATTTGAATTTTATTTTATTTCTATTGTTACTTTACTAAATAGCACAAATGACACTCTCACATAGCCTCTGGCACTCATTTAAAAGGCCTATGACATTATTTCCAAACTTTTTATTTTTCCAGTCAAAAACTCAGCGAGGGGCCTGTTTATTGATTGTATATTGCGTCAGTTTGGAAAGATGTGCGAGAATGGCGAAATTTGACTTCTTTTTCATGCCTTGTGACCAGGGGGCCACTTCGCATCCAAGCCAGGCAGCGGTATTTGATATTGACCAACAGGTACAATTGACGTCATTAGTTCCATGCTATTGACAAGAAAGTGTACTCAGCGGTCCTTGCATAAATTTGACCACAAACAAAGTCAGCTGTATAAACAGCGCTCACAGACGCCCAGTAAACAATGGCAAGGAAGCCACACCGGCGGTCAAGCTGCACGGACTTGTCAAGTTGCTTCCAGCGAGGACATTGTTGACCAGAATTCAGAAAGTGATTTCGAGGGGAATTGGCTTGAAGGGGCATAGGCAACCCCAGGTATCCGGGACGAATGGCTCCAAATCAGAGTTGGATTCTGGCTTTGAAGCACAAAGCCCGAATGGACAAAACAATAGAATGCTCGGGACAGATTGGAAAGTACGATGAGGCTAAATTTCATCTCTTTGTATGAAATAAGACAGTATCAGTCTCAGTTTGAACTCTTCACGGTTGGTTTTATTGTATAAATAGTGGAGCGATCCCGTGCCTGAGTGTTTTGGTTAAATGAGTAAAACATGCATTGCATGTCGTAGCTGCAGTGCAGCAGCTGTGTTGGACGTCGATCTTTGACAGAACTATCATTTCCTTGGAGCACGAGACAAATGGTGCAATCGACCCATGTTCCTGTGCATTTTCAGAGCTAAGGAATCCCGCAAAACGTGATGTGTTATGCCTATTTTGTACATGTTTGGAATGAAGAAAAACAAAGAAAGCTTGTCGTCACATTGTCGGGTCTCCATTTTGAATCGCCGTCTCACGGCTGTGTAGAGACGGGAAGATTTTTGCCACACAAATGTTTCCCGATGAATAAGGATGTGACATCGACTGTCATCCTTCTTGTAATGTTTATTTTCCAAATTTGGCACGAAAGCATAGTACACCTAATCATATATCCTGACAAATCATTTTAATTTACTCGATTGGCGCGGCGATCTGCCGTACGCGGCATGTGACCGTTGGTGATCTTATAAAAAATACCATGTTACTAAACGCAAACTAAAACATTTAGGCACTAAGCTTACAATGTTCTCTCATGCACTGCGCGCTGGGTGTACGTTCTGACCAGAGGAATCCCTTGTCTCACACCACTACGGAAATGAGATTTGGGAAGGCGTGAAAGACTGTTTGCCCGTATTAAGATAAGTCGTCGGCTGAAGTTCGAAAAGCTGAAAAAAGTCCTCTAAAACTTCCACTAGTGAAACTAGTGAAATGCAAATAAGAGTCTAGTTGAGTCTTCAGGTTGCTGTATGTTCCCAGACGGAATGCTGTGATCTGGGCTGATCAAACTTCCTGTTTGATGATGGCCCAGCGGTCGCCTTTACCTGTAAGAAATCAAATGATATAATCCAGGCGAAACAGGTGTGGGTAAACGGGCATCTGGTGCAAGGTAAGGTCAATGGTAAAGCGCTATGGAACCGTTTCTGATGTGTTGCAGATGCGTGCCACCGAGACAGCTGGTCTTAAATTGCGTTATTCCTGCCAGGAAGGTGAGTGGTGCGAAGTTGAATGTTGTGGTTGGCACAGACCAGCCAGATGTGCCGCACGATGCAGAGTAAGGTGTGTTCTCGACTGCGTCCTGAGTTGAGCACACTCACAACTGCCTTATTGTCACTATGAAGCTGGAGACTTTCGCCCTGAAGTAAGGTGGCGCAAATGCGGATGGCAACAAGAATCACTAGCATTTCTAAAATCGCAATGTTTTGGTGTTTCCAGGTGTCTGGCAATGTACTGTTGAAGTATTCGGCACTGTTGCCTGCCTGCTGATGCCATTCGCCACAGCCAGTGCTACATGCTTCAGTTGTGATGTAGCTGGGAGTGGACCAGATTCTCTGGGGTGTCATGTTAATTCCGTTGAATTTGTCCATGAACAGCAGCCATCACTGGACATCTTTGTGAAAACCACTGTTTTATCTGATATGGTGATGCCTGCGTTACGCACATCGTAACAGGAGGAGCATGCAGTATGATATAAAGAGTCTCGATGAGCGTACGCATTCGGCAACAAATGCTAATTTGCTGATGAGCTACTGAAGTTGTGTTTTTGTGCACCGTTTCTTGTGTGCACGAGCTTGACTTCGGACAGCTTCTGCTTGGGTATACCGATGACAATGCTCTGAGTATCAAAGGCTTTGCCAAGAAATGTCAGGCATGTGGTTAGAGGGACTGATTTGTTCTCAGCTAGAGGAAACCCTAAGTGTGTGATTATAGGTGTGAGCTCCTGAAATGCCTGATCTGCTATATGCGGTTGCTCTGCTTCGGCAAAATTGTCAATGTAATTAACAACATCATGACCGGACTTCCTGTGGATGTAGGAAACTGCATCGATGCATGGCTGACAAGCCATTGCTGATGTGCGTAGACCAAAGGGGAGCTCAGTGTCAAAGAAAATGTCCTGGCGCCAGGTAAGTCCAAGTAAGTGATAATCGTGAGGGTCTACCGGCATCCAACGGTAGCAGTGGCGAATGTCACATTTGTAAAGCAGGCAGTTGCTGTCTTTATCATTAATGATGTTAATCAAGTTCTCTATGGACAGATACCGCAGTTTGCATGGTGAACCAAGGTATATTTTGATGGGTATTCCATCATTAACTGAAGTGCCATATGGGAATAACAGATCCATGACTGTGCGTCTCTCCTATGACTCCTTGGGAACTGATGAGAGCGGTGATGTTGCGAGTGGGATATGAAAAGGATTCTCAATGAGGGGGTCGAGAAATGCCCCATATTCCAGTTCCTTAGCTATGTATTGGTCAATAGGGGAGGAGAACTGGATGGCCGAAGCATGCTTCCGAGTGTATGTTGTGGGTATAGTTTATTGCCTACGTAGTTAATGGGCCATCCGAATTCCAGGAAGCCTACAACAATCTTATAGTGATAGTCTTTTAAGGATGCGCGCCATAGTGGTAATATGTTGAATGTTGACGGCACAGGAATATGCATGCCCATGAAGTTGGGGCGGTATATCTCTCTGTGCGCCTTTAACTAATATGCTGTGTTCGTGTTAGGCAAGGTAGGCCATACAACCTGTAGTGTGCAAGTGCTGTGAAGAGGAGCAGATGTTGGCGCCGGTGGGCTGCATGCCAGCTGGGGGTATTTAAAATCGGGTTCAGGCAGCTCAATGTGGGAGAGTGCAGTTTCAGTACTGTGATTGTCATAGGCTATAGAAAACACTCATTGTCATTGTGTGGCTCCGGTATGTAATGTGCAGGAAGAGCGGGGCTGTAAGTACACAGTCCGGAGGTAGGCTCAGCTGTTGATTCATAGGTAATGTCTGGGTGTGTACCGCTGATATGAGTGTCAAGAGAATAAAGGTGGTCACTTGGGTCATCAACAGTGGAGATATCTGCAATGGTAGCGACTGCAACTGTGGCGTCTTGCTGTAATTTGAATGCAACAGTGGCGCCTTGCTTTGGTTCGGCTGCAACAGCGGCGTGTTGTGTTGACTACGTGTTACTGCGACGATGGCGTCGAAGTTGGAGATGAGGGTGCATCAATCTGTGTGCTGCTCAGATTTTGGGTTGAAGCTGGTTTGTGTTGGCAGTCCTTGGGCGGATGTTCAGCTTGTATATTGCGTATGCATAGCCAGAAGCGGCATACATGCATCTCCATTTCCCCTGACTCGTTGGTGCGGTTGCCCTTTGATTTACATTTTCCTTGTTGGTATGGTGCGTAGTACCGGACTCGTTGTTTGGTTGGGTCGGAGATGTCGGATTTTGTATTCTGTTGTGAAATCATCGCCCATGATTTTGTGCCATTCTCTATGGCTCGCACTGTTTCAGCATTATTGTATTCCCTGATTTCAGACCAGTTGTACGCATCTGGAACATGCAACAATTCGATGAGGGGTCTGCACATTGTTTTGCTGTGATTTTTGGCTCAACGTGGTCAATGAGATACAACTCCCTGTAAATAAGCGCCAGTGGGGAGACAATCCCTGTTTAACCGACACGTCAAGACCACAACTAGACACAGGATGTCGGAAATTAACATCAAACTTTATTACGACTGATGTAAGACTAACAAAACAACATGTCGATGCGGAGAGAGAGATGCATGCACATAAGAACTAAATAAAGAGTAACGTGCCAAACACGAGAGGGCGACATAACAATGCAACAACACATAGTGGTGTGACCACTTTTTTATCCACATAACAAGTCCGCAAGCCTGAAAGGAAAAAACAAAACAAAGAAACTAACTACACAGAACGGTCAACTGCCTCAAGACGCAAGAAGGGAATGTGTGCAACTTTCCCGCAAAACAAATAAAAGTCAAGAGTCAAGTCACTTAAGTGTCATGGGAGCTTGCATTTGCGTGAAGATTATTTACAATCCTTGGTATCATTGGAAGTGTCAAGAAAGGGACTGCCAACTGGAAGTGGCCACGGAAAACTGTCGTTACAGGCTGTTTCTGATGAGGAAGGAGGCGGATCTGGTGGTTTACACTGCGCAGAGGGAACTAGCGGGAGGCCAGGAGGCTCAGGATGACTATGAACTGGATATGGTGGGGTCTCCCTGTCTGACAAGAAATCTACTGTCTTGTCACGCGAATGATGAGGTGATGGACCTGAAGCTGGTGGTACCTTGTAACGCTCACTATCCTTGACACGGTACGACGTTTGATGTGGCTGATCGCCATGGATGACGGATGGTGTTATGTGTATTCTTGGAATTTGAGCCATATGTGTATGTCGATCCATCCCCAAGAATAACTTGTCGTGTTGCTGGACGAAGGCTTATATCATTGGTTTCCATAAATGATGTACCAGCTAAAATGTTGACATCAAGGTTTTCGATTACAAGACCTTCAAACATAAAGTTGGAACCATCATGAGTCATTGTAAACTTTGTCTCTCACCTTTAGGGTGATGAACCTTTAGCTTCTTGACTTGGTTGGTACACCCAGTCATTTGGCAGCAGATAAGCGTATCATTACTCGTAGCGCCACTATCAATGGCTTGTCTGGCTGTGTGGTGGCCGTAAAAAAAGTCGAGATAAGGAGACTGACGAACCTGGACCCTCATTGCAGTTGGAATGTTACCAGTGTGGGGGACGTCAATGTTTACGTCACCAATGACATTGTGTTGAGCGTCAAAGTCTGTGTCATCATCTATGATATTGATCTGTCTCGCCTTGGCCATATATTTACGGTCTTCTGCAGGTAAGAAGTTGCATTTGCTGAGAAAGTGGGCATCAAGACGGCCAGCTTGTTTACATTAAGGACATTAATGTTGTGAGGAGGTTGTGCGCATTATTGCAGAATCTTGCAAGGAATGAATTTCATCCAGAAGGGATGTGAGGGCAAGAGAGATCTCAGGCTTTATTGATGCTAGTGTGCGTGTGCGGAGCTCTGTTCCGTACCGTTGCTTTATGAGTCGTGGCAGGTCTTTATTGACCAATTGTAACCATGTCAACACAACATAGTTCTCAAGAGAGGGCGACAGCACTTCATTATCAACTATTTTTCTCCATTATGAGTAATGCCACAGTCCTTACGAAGCAGGTTGTCCTCGACAAATGCTGTCAAGCGTTGAAATAGGTCCTCTGGCCTCTCGTCACAGGTTGAAGATGTATGTCACAAAAGTCAAGAAGTTGTGCTTCAGTTGACTGAAATCCATAGTGAAGACGTATGGTTCGCCAGATATGGTCCACTGATGTTGACTTTCTGACTATTGTGTTACGAGAGATGATGGGGCTATAGTTAGCAATCAGACCCAGCATGAGTTCTAGAGCGTTGACCTTTTGTTATGCTGTACAACGTTTAGCAGTGGGGGTGTCTTCGTCATCGTCGGTAAATCCTCTAACAGGTGAAAACTTGGTTTTGGCTTTCCAAGTGGTGCTCTGTCCCAAGAACAGTTCAAAATTAGGATCTAGTTATAGGATGAAGCTGAGCTTTTGGTGCCAGCTTTCAAAGGATGTAATGGTTTCTGACTTACTCAAGCACCACTGCATCAGTGAACGGTGGAGGTTCGCCCTGTTGAGTGTAGCTTGAAAGTGTCCGAACGTCCGTGATACCCAGTAATATTATAGTTACTGACTGATTGTTCACCTATGCGTGAAGTGTGGACGGCTGCTGGTATGGGAAAGGTCAGTTCAAAAAGCTTCATTATTTCGTAAATGACGTGTAGGTCCTTAAATCGCTGCCACCACGCCAGTGAGGAGACAATCCCCATTTAACCATCAGGTCAAGATCACAACCAGACACCAGATGTCGGAGATAAACGTCGAACTTTATTACGACTGACGTAAGACTAACACAGCAACCACATGGCGATGCGGAGAGAGAGACGCATGCGCATAACAACTAAGTAAAGAGTAACGCGCCAAACGCGAAATGGCGACATAACAATGCAACAACACATAGTGGCGAAGGTCGTTGAGTGACAACTTTGTGTATGACAGGTCATCAGCATGTGTGGTGTCTGCTTTGAACAAATATTCATGTGGCCAGGGTACGTTGTATTTTACTAGTCCTGTAGATTTCCTAACTGCTCCGAATTTGGCCTTTTTACTGACACGCTTGAAAGTCTCATCACCATTCTTCTTACCTGTTGTGTTACTCTTATTAAATTGAAGATTCCTCAATGGAATTTGTGACAGAAAAATCGCATTTCCAGGATTATTTCAAATACAACTTACTAGTTTTCATATCCTAACAACTAAATGGCAGCAAATGTACGGCATATGCTTTGAAACTCTAAAACGTTACATTGTATTTTTAGGGGCAACTTGTTTTCATTTTTGGTCAAAAAATGTATTTCTCAAAAACAACAAGGTTGATAGCTCTGATATTTAGTATACAGCTTTCTAGGGTTTATCTTTATATGATATATTGAAATCAGGGTGAAATCTGCAATTTTGTATTTTTAGGGCAATGTTTGCCATTTGTGGTCAAAAAGTTGTTTCACAAAATCTACTTTTCCAATAGCTTTGCTATAGAGTATAAATATTTTTATAGATGATCTTAATTTAATATGTTCAAATTATATCTTATTCTATTAAATATTGTTGCGGCTATTTTGCCATTTTAGTCTTGCTGACCTGTACGGGCTATCAAAGATTTCCTCCATCACAAAATGGTATTCTCTATATAACACAAAGGAGCTCTATCAGCTGTCAGGTCGCTTGTTTTCAATTTTCTGAGAAATATCTTTTATTTCCTTTTTTTTGTGATGCTTCCTAATTTTCGATGGAAAAAACTTACATAAATAGTTCGCTGTATTGATTCCATAACTTTTTCAGGTTATGTTGATATAAGTAAATATTATTTTGTGAAAAGATTGTCTGCTTTTTGGCGACTTCATACGTGCAGGAACTAAGATTACATCATGTGGTGATTTAGTAAGCATTTCATATGGTAAACTGTATTTGGTGTTAAAATGCGGTTAAAGAATCATTAGAAAGCACAGCTGAAGGTGATTTAGCAGGTGTGGTTTCAAACAAATATATTCCATTTTTTTTTAATGTTTAAGAGCATCAAGATTATTATATGTTTGCACACTTCCTGCCACCTGCCATTGTATCTCTTGTGTAAACATGGCCAATACCAAGGGGTGGACCATTCGATATCCTGAAGGCAGAATCTGGAAGATTTTCAAAAAAGGATCCGCAGAAACTGTCAGTCAAAAACGAATCCGCCAGAAAAGGTTTGACAAAAAGAAAAGATGTGACAGTTGAAAAAATACTGTACAGTGGATCAGGTAAAAAATAATGGTACCTCATCAATCTTCCTGAACCTCCTCCCAAGGATAACAAATGGTTCATTCCCATGTCTTTATGCACACATTTCACAGTGCACTGTATCTCAGTTGAAGATTCCAAGCTTGGTCATGATTTGACAGGAATAGTCAACTTCACCACAGTCAAAATTCTTAAGGATAATCGATTCACTTGCTATGTCATCATAGCTGCAAACAATAGAACGCACACTTTATGATGCGCGCGTTCACTGTACGTACCATGTTCACTGTAAAAATATCATCATGGTTTTGATGGAAACCTATCTTCATACAACTTATTGTCAAAGCTTTTAGCATGAAAGCGGGCGTTGTTAGTGATGATTGATTTATTATTATATAATCTTCTAGTTGTAAGTTTTACATGTTTGAATGTCGAAAATGTCAATAAAATTGGTCAGGTTGTCTTGGCAAGGCAGCTAAGGGAGCCTTCAAGAATTACAGGGGGTGGTGCAGGGGAATTCGGGGGAAGACCAATTTTTAGAAAACTGTTAAAGGAGACAGTCACTTTTTATAAATCTGTCTTGGGGGAGGGTCTTTTTTGACAAAAGCTGATTTTATGTCCAAACCTTTGATTGTCAGTGTTAAATTTCCTGAATCAAAAATCGTCAACGAAATATGCCGATTCTTTTGAATACATACACATTATCCACAAATTTCACGAGCAAAGAAGATGCAATGGTATCCTACATTAAACACCGTGAACAGTTTAAACTGATGAAAGGCAAGCGACAAAAACATATGCGACAGGTGGAAATGTCTATATCAAACATCAGATGTACATAAATGCAAAGCTATTGTTAGTTTTATATTGGAAAAAATATTGTGCGAAGTTCTCTCTCATAGACTACCATGTACAGTGAATCATCATTTTAGTGAAATTCCAAAATCAAATTTCTTGCACAAACATGGACGTGTAACCACTCTAGTGTAATCAAGAACATTAATATCAATAATCAAGCGTACATAAATACACATATTTGCTTAGTTTTGTATTGAAAAAATTCTTCACAGTTTCATCATAGAATACAATGTATGGTGAATTAACATACCACTGAAATTCCAAAATCAAATTTCTTGTACAACCATGGATTTGTAACCACTCTAGTCTGGTCAAGAACATTAATATCAATCATCAGGTATACAAAATGGCATACAAATGCATGGTATTGTGTAAGTGTATGTAATCAATAGTTGCAAGTTGTCAGCTATTTTATACTTCAATAGACGGTGCATCAAAATTTGTTCAAATGCGCTTGATTATGAATATCACAAAATAAGGTACATAGAAGCTATGAAATATCATGTATACACTCATTCTGGCTTGCCACATGTAACCAACTGTGAGCAAAGTGTCATTGACACTATTTCTCAGCTTCATCATCGGTGTCAAGAGATGGAAAATGATGCTTTTCCCGTAGCCTGTAGGGATCGTGATAATATCTCCTTCCCGGGGTGTCCTTGTGAGTTCAAAACACTTTTTAGCTCTTCTGACAGTCTTGGTTTGAACGTATACATTTAGGTTGTGCGCATCCACAACTCTTCTTACTGCGGATTTGAAATCTGCCGCCATACTCGGTCCCGTAAATCAAGGTCAATGATGTCGTTAATAGGACATCATTCACATCGACTGACATATTATGAGAGAATGGCGTTGCTAATATTTTATGCGCCTCTGTTGTGCAAAGTTGCTAGTTGCTGAGTTTGACCCTTTTGCTGTTGATTTCTGTCAGGCTGGAGCCATTTCCCATATATGCAAAAAGCAATGTCATCAGTTACGAATTCTAATCGGTGCATTATTTTGAGTTCAATTAAGTTCTACCTAATCAAAATGAATGAATGAATATTACAAGTACCAATAATGGCTAGGGTAGCACACGTTGATGAAGTTTCTTGCTGTATTGTGTCCTTTTCAAGACAACACTATCCTTAGTCAGATGAAATTATAGATTCGACAAAGAAGTAGAAAGCCATGTTTTGGTGGTTATATAGGTGGGGCGTGTGCTATTTACAATGATTTATTTTAACAGGAGAGAAAGAAACGAGAGCTGTGAAACGTCAACATTCAGAAAGTGAAAAGAACGGGAAAGGTATTGGACGAATGATAGACAAGGCGCCAAAACTTGGAAACGTTGATGCACATACAGAAATTGTGACACAGGAATGCGCTAGTTGTACAGAAGAAGATGAAGGTATGGTGCTTGAATATATTAACAAATGTGCATTTAAAAATTAAACATTTATCAGAGGATCTTTAGTCGGTTCTTAATCAATCGCAAGACATGTAATGCACAAATGTCTCAACTTATTACCGTAGACATTCAGCAAAACATAGAAATATCATATTCGAATAGAGATCATTTCATTGTGATTACTCTGCTGTCAGTGACACAATGCTTGTCTTTTTAGTTGATATGTGGTGTCTTCCGTCATTTAGCATCCTGTGTCCGTCCTTTTTTTTTTAAATTCAGAGCTGCTTCTTTAAAATGGCCAATTCGATTCCTTTCACCCATTCAAGCGATGTATTCATTGCTGTGCTTCGATAAAATTTACGTGTGATAGTGAGCGTACGAGAGTGAGTGCTTCACGGGCTCTACAGTGTGTGGAGGGGTCGCAGTCAGAAAAAATTGTAACATCTTAGCTCGATTATTGAACCAATCTTTTTGAGCTAGGGGATTTGGCCGAGTGGTTATGTCTGTGGCTTCTCTGCTAGGTACCGTACGTTGTCAGTTTGAACCCAAGTGAAACCACCATACTTTAATATATGGAGTACTTGCCCTTAGAGATGACCTAAATTAGTTTTGCTAAAACTGTGATGAAATATGCAAATTTGTTTTTTGTATCATTGGCTTAAATTATTTCCCTAGGGGCAAGAAAAATGTTTTCATGGGAATGTTTTCTTCTGGCTGCCTAAAGTGTACTTATGAATACTCGTCTTAGCAGCTATATAGCCACTTTGCTTGACTTGATCACAGTGTATTGTCGCATGTAATTGGACAACATCCGCTGTGAAAATCCCATCGACACCTACCGTAACTGCGTGTGTCAAGACAATCGTCACTGCATGTATATGCGTAGCGATCAGGTGGTGGATCGTACGTTTTTTTCATAGGGATGGCCGCTCCCAAAAGATGGCAACTTCCGAGTATTAGCGACACTACAAGGCCAGACGTGCCCTAGTCATCAAATATAAAGTGATAAAAAGTCACGGTCAAGTTCGCTTGTCAGAGATCGCCCGCCCATTCAATGTTTTGTGACGTGGAGGGACCATATTTCCATGATCATCGGGGCTGACAGTAGTTTCGATCAGAATCCTAAAACAATATTTGGCAACATTATCCGAGTCAGATGGGTCGTGTCGCCGAGCCATGTATTTGTAGTTGCTTTGCCACATGGCGAATATTTTATTCAAGACACTTGCGTGTGTTTGAAAAAGCACTCGTTTCTCAGTAATATGATAACAGGTTGGCAATGGTGGGTGGTCGATCTTCCATTGTAACTTAGTAACGTATTGTCAAGGAATTTCGCAGCCGAACGGCACCCCCTGTTTTGACTCACCAGACAGAGAAATCTAATTGGGTTTTTCAGCGATGTTGATTGCCATCTGTCACAGCCATCCCAGCTCCTCTGCCACAGCCCAGGCCAAGTCAATCCAGCCTCTGATCACTTCTGGCCACCGTGCGCGGGGATCTCAGTCGATAGAACTCAATCGAACGAGCGAATTTCACAAGAGATCACAAGGACTGCAAGCCACGCCGCCTTCAACAGTCCTTTCTCGCCGAGACACAATCAATAACTCCATCTGGGGCATGCACGCTGCAGACTGTCGTCATGGAACACTACCTTTTTCTACAACACTCCTTCTTCCCTGTCTTTTTTGGTCCCCTGAAAATTCCACTCTCTACAACTGAATCCTTCCAACAGGGCAAAAACCTTGCCTACAAGCCCTCAGTTGTACTACAACGACAACTCAGTCTGGTAACAACCAATAATGAGGAAGTATGTCTGCTGTTGAGCGTTAGTCAGTCTATAGTGTCGGTCATGTATAAGTTGATGGTAATTACAATCAAAGTAATCATCAGACAACCAATGCCTCAAAACTTGATTCGAGCTTAAAGGTGGTAGCCGTGACACAGTATTAACTCACACTGGTCAACTAACAGAAATAAATCAGCAGGTTAGACATCACCTACACACAGGTAATCACTGTACCTACAAACATGTTAATTGCAGTCGCACTGCATGAAAACCCGATAATTCAGATAAATTCACATTAATGAGTTGCCTGTATTATAGTATAATACATGACAATTCACATGAATCCACATGAATATAGGCTTGCTGAATACAAAAAATTGGATTCTTGACTGTATTCATCTGTATATGCACTCTTCAGCTAAAATACAGGCAATAATTCATGTTAATACAGTAAGTATTATAGGGTTTTTATGCAGTGTCGGTAGTGTCCATACTATAAAACGTCCTCAAACCTACGAAAACTTGAGAACAATGATGTGTATCTACCATTGAATGCCAACACAATGCCGGGGCACATTCCTTGTCTCATGTCAGATTTTTGACAATATAAAAGCAAATAGACAGGGACACCTACCGACACATGATTTGAGTTCAATCATCATAATACTAAAAGCAGATTAACAATAAGTAATATCAACAATTACTTAAACAAGAAAACTTTGTACAATGCAAGAGTTCAACTGTCTATTGGTGTATGTGTGTAGAACCATAACAACTATACCCAGAGTTCTAATAACGCAAAGAAAAACACAATACAACGAGCTTAACAGGGGTCTGTATTACCACTTCAATGGTTCGACCAGTAACAACTAAACTACTGTAACAAAAGTATCAAGTGTCAATGCAACCTAAAGTTACACTTAACCTACAACATTACACTTTCAGGATTTGTTCCGTATTTGCTCGTGAGGTCCACCCATTTACACGGGCTTTTCTAACCATACCAGTAAATCCATAGTACTGAGCAGATTTCCTCTCCCTCCGAAGGTAACAACTAGTCTTCATGTCATCAGTATTCACAGACCGATCATCCAAATCATGAGAGTTCTCAACGCTTGAACTACCCTCCTTATGACTCTCATCAATGACCTCTGACTCTGGAACCGATACCGATAGATCATCGTCTCCATACAAGGCAGAAGGGGAACAATTTTAGCCCCAGGGTTGGAATTTTGAGACAACTGATCATTTTGAGCGGTGCTGATTTCACTGTCTATTTCCACAGCAGTTTAAACTTGAGACTCAGTGGCGACATGTCTGCCACCCTTGATCCCCATACCAGCACTTTCATCTGGCTTACCAAATTATTGTCTTTGAGTATACCTGTTTAATTTCTCGTAATGAACCACCTGAGGCTTAGAACGGGGAGTTTCATGGATCCTGTACACAACCAGATGTGGACCCTAAAACATCATTTGCAATTTAGGGGCATGTCCTTTTCACCAACACTCATCCCTAAGCCATACAAAGTCACCAACTTTGAAACCTTTCTTAGCAGCATTACCACCATAACTCAACTTCTGTCATCTTGCCGCGACATTGAGCTGTTTAAGTGCATGCTCGTGTGTCTCCTGCAACCTATCTCGTAAACTGATTACAAAATCTGTAAAAACACCTTGTACATCCTAAACATCAGCACGTTTGGCATCTCCCCTGTAGCTGGGTGAGGAGTACGCCAGTATGCTGCAGTCGACAGACTCAGATTTTCATCCCAATCTCATTGTCCGTCCTTGGTGTCCATATAAGACCATATGTACACAACCAAGAAATGATTAAAACGTTCAATCTCTCCGTCACTCTGTGGGTGACGAGGGGTGGTAAATGTCTTATGTGTTCCCAACAAAGCACATACTTCCTTGAACACATTCGACACGAATTTCCATTCCAAATCACTATGACACTCCAAGGGTGACCCTTACAAAACTGAACTGCCTATTAGCCAGTCCACATTTCTTGTGGAACAGTTTGAAAGGTTATTCGAGGAAAAATAGGCAGTCCACAGCAGTCCAACCCGCCACATGCCAGTATTTGAAATATCACATGTTAAAATTTCAACATTCATCACTAGCTATGCATGTGAAATCAGACTCAGTCACATGAAGTAACCATTCATTACCAGTCCTATTGAATTCATGACAGAAGGGAAGATTGTCAATGGATTGAATGGTAGCTTACACATGTGGTAGTAAAAATTTAGACATGCATTAATAAACTGCAAGGACTGACTTGTTGTCAATTCTCATGTCAATCTCATTCCCTATTGTCTATTTAATTTAAATAAATTAGGCGGCACCCATGTGTAGCGTTGTTTTTACTTGGGTTAAGTTTTTCAGGTGAAATTACTCATGTTTGCACTGTAGAAATGCTACATGGGTCACATGCACCGGTTACCAGTTAAATTGTTCTCAGACTTTAATATTTAGTGGATACAGAAGCAGTGGTTTGCAGTTTTAAAGTGACAGTACATAGCTGTAAGTTTTTTATTTTGTTCATTTTTGTGTTGTGTATTAACTTCACTTACTTTATTATTCACAAATTTAAGTTGAATTAGCTCGTTCATATTATCAATACAACCAACATACACTTTGGGTGCATGTTATTATAAAAGTTCACTGTTATTGTTTTCAATTGAAGTTTAGTCCAGACTAAAATGTGATTACAAACAATATAACAATGCTGACTGTACATAATACAGGTTCTGAACACTGGACATTTGAACATGCTTTAGAAAATAGAATAACATAAGCAATACTGGCTAACATGATTTTGAAAAGAGAGAAAAAACTGTAGTCAATATAAGAACGAAATTTCTGCCAAAATTATGAAGTTACAGACTATCCCTTGAATATGGTTAGAATTGGTTTAATTCATCTCCATTAAAAAAAGGAGACCAGGGATTTTCAGTATAAACCAATGAATATGACAAGAGGGAAGTCACTGCAAACATCTATGAGCAGCCTCTAAATAAAATCAGCACAGATCAATTTAAACATCGTTTATTTTTATTTTCAAAATGTGAAATAATTAACACATGTTCACCGTTAAATATCCGATATGATCGGAACCTGCATTTTTTTGAAAGGTACTCACATTTTTAGACGTAATATGGTTGGATCTGTCATTAAATATTTCTCATACGGTCCACGTTTTCGCGTACGTCCGTGAGCAGCTGGCTATGCAGTCATGTTTGTCATATCATGTCACAACCGACGAACACACTTGCGATGGTTCTGCATCTGCCATTGTAAAACTTTCGCGACTACAACTTACATAAAACTTAATGGAGACACAGTACGAGTACTGTTTTTATTCCCAAACCGTACAAAAATCGAGCCCGATGGACTAATAGTTCTGACGATACACGGTACGATGTCGTGACTTGGAGGGACCATGGTTTCCAAATGGAGTGGCCGGGACGCAACAGGGTACGACCGAAAGGGTCCCGTTAATGAGTATGCTGGAATTTGACAAGGCAGAACAGTATTGCAACGGTGTTCACTTAGTGTGTCTGACTTCCGTATTTTAACTGATCTCTTCATATTAAGTCATTTTTGTTTATTATAAATATCTAAAAGAACAGTTTACGCGTACACGAAATGTCAAAATTTTGCAACGATCATGACCCTTGACCTTTTGACTTATCGGATATCACATTGCATCTCTCAAATGAGACTGCGCAGAGTTTTTTGAAGTACCGGCTAACAGTTCAGACCTTCAACTGAATCTTACGAATTATGGCTGATTTCTCGGTCATTTCTACCCCGAGCGACGATATATTTTTTGTCAAAACAGCAAGTGAGTTATGTCTAAGGGGTAATGTTTCAGTAGGCATGACGGTAAAGTGTATTTCGCCCGCGACAGTGTTGGACCGAGGTTGGATACAGTGACCAAGACAGCAAGTCGCCGGTTGACGATAATTTTCCATTCGTCCGGTAAGTATTTGAAATGCATACTTATAAAATACTCTTATAAAGCTCAAGAGCTCAAGAGGTAGAAATTTTGATTCCGAATACCTTTTACCTCGAGGAGGTAACACCAACACGTAGCGCCACGAATCGAATACATTGTTATAGTATGTGTGACTTCAGACTATGGACAAAATGGTGGTGCATTGACTTCACTGTGCACTATGTGCTGTGCACTTGCTGGCGATCGTGAAGATGTGAGCCTCACCCATACTCGAAGTCAATCAGATAATGAGTTGTGCCTGTTTTTATTCACTTTGCAAAATTTGCTCAATGAGCATTTTCAGATGAATTTCTCGCTCGCTTTCAATTTTCCGGGGTATGCAAAAAATTAGGCGAAATGAATATTAAAAAAAATTAAAAAAACAAAAACAAAACTAGATCATAGGATGAACATGGCTTTGTAAACTTATGATTGTTTGTACCACTAAGTCTTACTTGCAATTTTCTACTTCTTTTATACATGGTTACTGTTAAAATCCATTTTTAATATGATATTGCCAGGTATGAAGCCTTGTATTGAAAGACAAAAAATATTCAGAAATTTGATGCGTCTTAATTTTCAAAGGACAGCAGCTGTAATTTTTAATGAGTTCAATAACTTGTTTGCTACATGTATTACAGACAGTAACATACTTTCTTGTATTGATTCAAATTATGATGTAATGATGTAATGATGTGACGAGTCAGTAATGAGTACATAAATTAATAGGACTAGTAGCTGTGGCAACTAGTCAAGTCAATACAACGTACACAAGCCCAATACATTTCTAGATATGTTACACTAGATATGTTACCCAAATGTAATAAATTCTTCTATATGTTTACATAACAAATCACACTCATGTTCTAAAACTGTATTGTAAATTTGTTGTCTTAATAAATGTTGCTAAGTTCATTCTCTTCTTTCTCTTTCCTTTCAGTGTGCATGTCAGCCAAGGCCCAAGAGAAATTCGGCAAATATAATCATGACTTACCTAAAGAAGTCTTCAATGTCAAATTTCAAAACAAAATAGGACATGAAAGACGAGACTTATTGGCCAGATCTAAATGAACTCTTAAGTTCTTATCTTGGACTAAATCACTTTTCACTTTGTCTGTGGAATTTGTTGAAGCCAAAAATTTATTAAATTTGTCATCAGACTTACAGATATATTTTGTGCTTTTTATTTTGAATGTTTGGAAAGGTGAGTCTGCTTGTGTTTACTGTATTCAGGTGAGTCTGAGTTGCTTTTAACTCTGTTTGGCTAGTCTTAGTTTTAGGCCAAATATGGTTAAATTACATCTCAAACCAATTATATCATATGCTTCACTGAAAGAGCCTGTGTAAAAGTACTTGATTTCACTGGAAATTGATTTCACTTATTGATGTTTGCTTACACCTTGGCTGGCAAACATGCAAATGAAACAGTGTCTACCAAATTCATCACTGCAACATCAGTTAAAGTAAAATCCAGTGTCAAATAAGTACTTTTCATGATGCTCTTTTTCTGTCAGGATGACCCTGTCATTCAAAATAACCATTCGTTTACATACATGTGAATGGATTCAAAATAACCATTCGTTCACATACATGTGAGTGGATTCAAAATAACCATTCGTTCACATGTATAACCATTCGTTCACATGTATGTGATGGCTAGCTCATTTAAATATTTCGGCCTATACACATGTTACCCACATGTTTCTGAAATGAATGTGGATTGCCTAACTGCCTATTCCCTATGCACATGCATTTAGCCATGCCAACTAGCCATGTGCATACTCATGTCACATGGTACTGACAGTCATTTCTGTTCTATAAGGGGAACCTAAACAGGTGATGAAATTATCCACCAAAGCCTTGGCAATTGTAGAGGCCTCCTCATTAGAGACCGCATAAGCCTCAACCCATTTGGTGAAATAATCTCCTAACACAACAATCTTACAATTTCCTCTCTTGTACACAGGGAACGGCCCCACCACATCCAGTGCTATACGCTCCATACAAGCCCCTACGGTATAGATTTGCAACGGTGCTTGCTTACTGACTCAAGAAAACTGAGTACGAGCACACAAATCACACTGCCTTATATAAGCACGCACATCAACACTCATACCAAACCAGTAGTAGCCTCTTCTGACTTTCGCTAAAGTCCGAGTCATACCAGAATGACCCCCTTGTTTTGAATCATGTATCTCTGCTAATAATGGTGTAGCATACACATTTGGCAGTATCGATTGCCAACGTACAGCTTTTCCATCAGTGGTTTTAATTAATTTGTATAGAATTCTGTTACGCATGCTCAGCTGTGCCCGGTATGTCTTAACCGCTGGCGATTTGGATGAAATTTCCTCCCAAGAAGAGTGCTCATGCCTGCATCAACATACTACATGACTCCTAGGTTTGCGTCAGCAAGCTGTAGATGTCTAATCTCCTCCTTGGACCAGGGGGGGCACACAAGGTACAAAACTTCATTACTATCCAAGCCAGTTACCTTCCTTGGCAACTTCTGGGAACTAAAATCAGAGTGGACAAGTTATTATTTATTTAGGGCACTGATAAACAACTGATAAACAAATGATAACATATGCAAGGTCAAGTTTATTACATTTATGGTTGAGTTTTATTACATTTATGGTTAATTTGTTTATTAAATTTGTGGCTACAGGTTGTAACAGTAATGGTTGGCTTTTTTAGCTCCGCTGTCAGCGACGCGGAGCTTATCAAATAGGTTGATTTTCCGTTGTTGTCCGTCGTCGTCCGTCAACAATTGCCTTCTCCTCTGTAACCGCAAGTCCAATTGCTTTGAAATTTTATATGCAGTTCACTTGGGGTGACCTAACTCTAGTTTATTCAAATCATGGTGAAATTTGCATATTTGTATTTTTGGGGCATTTTTTTGTGTTTTCGGTAAAAAAATCTTCTACTCTAAAACCGCTTGTCGGATTGCTTTGAAATTTGATATGCAGTTTACTTAGGGTGACTTCAGTCAGATTTGTTCAAATCGTGGTGAAATTTGCATATTTGTATTTTTAAGGCAATTTTTGTCATTTTTGGTAAAAATATCTTTAAAAATCTTCTTCTTCAAAACTACCAGTCAGATAGCTTTGATATTTGATACATATATCCCTAGGGATGATCGATTTCAGATTTGTTCAAATTGTGCAGAAATATGCAAATATGCATTTTTAAGGCAATTTTTGCCATTTTTAGTCAAAAAATGTATTTCTCAAAAAGTACTGATCTGATAGCTTTGAAATTTGGTATACAGGTTTCTACAGATGAAGTTAATGATATTTATTGAAATTATGATGAAATCTGCAATTTTGTATTTTTGGGGCCATTTTTGCCATTTTTGGTCAAAAAATTTGTATTTCCAAAACTACTCATCTTATGCATTTGATATTTGGTACACAGATTCCTACAGATCACCTAAATGATATGTATTGAAATTATGATGAAATCTGCAATTTTGTAATTTAAGGGCAATTTTTGCTGTTTTTGGTCAAAAAATGTGTTCCTCAAAAAGTACTGGTCTGATAGCTTTGAAATTTGGTATACTGGTTTTTACAGATGAGCTAAGTAATATGTATTTAATTTCTCATGAAATCTGTAGTTTTGTATTTTTGGGGCAATTTTAGCCATATTTGGTCAAAAATTGTGTATTTCCAAAGCTGCTCATCTGATAGCTTTGAAATTTGGTATACAGGTTTCTCTAGATGAACTAAATGATATTTATTGAACTTATGATGAAATCTGGAATTTTGAATTTTTGGGGCAATTTTTTCCATTTTTGGTCAAAAAATGTGTTTCTCAAAAAGTACTGGTCTAACAGCTTTGAAATTTGGTATACTTGTTTCTATTGATGAACTAAATTTGATCTTTTGAAATTATGATGAAATCTGCAATTTTTATTTTTGGGGCAATTGTTGCCATTTTTGGTCATAAAATTTTGTTCTCAAAAAACTACTCATCAGATAGCTTTGGTTGACATGTTCTTAGGGATGATCTGCTGTGATATATTCAAAGTATGATGAAATCTTCAATTGTGTATTTTTGCAGCTATTTTTGCCACTTTTTTCTGGCCACTGAATTAAGTTATCAAAGATTTCCACCTCCTTCATCAACATGTGTCAAAAATAGTTAATCTCTATAAAACACAGCGGAGCTATATCGGCCGCTAGGTCGCTTGTATTACATTTGTGGTTGATTTTATTACAATTATGGTCGATATTACATTTGTGGAGATTATTACATTTGTTGAGGTTACAGCATATGACTAAGGCCATCAGCATCCTGGTGTCTCTTACCAGCTTTAGGCTATATTTTGAAATCAAACTGCCCTAAAACTTCCAGACAGCAAGCTAGCTGTCCTTCCAACTGTTTGAATGACAAAAGCAATGTCAAAGAAGAATGATCAGTGTGGACAACAAATGGTCTTCCAAGCAAGTAATGCTTAAAATACTTGGCAGAAGTCACGACTGCCAACATAACAATTCCTTGCGAGTAACTCAGTACACAACTCGCATACAAAACATGCTTCCCTACCCCTTCCTGTATCAGATTCCCATACCGGTCAAACTGGCATCAGTATCCAAGACAAACGGTCCTTCCAACAAAGGGAATGCAAGCACAGGTGCGGACGTCAGGGCCTCTTTCAACCATACAATCATTCAAGGGCCAGGCAAATTCAGCAAAACCTTGCACAAACTGTGTTTAATACGACGCCAACCCCACAACACTTCGGACTTCAGTCAAAGACTTCTGCACTGGCCAATCCTTTACACACTTTGTCTTTTTGGATCAGTTGTGACTCCTTTCTTGGACACTATGTGCCCAAGAAACTCAACCTCCAATGCAAACAGAACACATTTCGTTTTAACCTAGGGAGCCTTCAGAAATTACAGGAGGGTGGGCAGGGGGAATTGACGGTAGGGTCACTTTTTAGAAAACAGTTCAAGGGGGAGTGTCACTTTTTATAAACTTATCTTGGGGATGGTCACATATCCCCATATTTGACTGGTACTGTGCGTTAGATTTCTTGATAAATGACTACACTTCGAGCGTATACACGTATATATATGGCCAAAACTTTGATTGTCCGTGTGATATTTCCTGAATACGAAATCACCAACAAAATACGTACACATTATCCACAAGTTTACGAAGAAAAGAATATGCAGTGGTATCCTACAATAAATACCTTGAACAGTTAAAACTGATATAAGACAAGAGACAAAAACATATGCAACAGGTGGAAAAGTGTATATGAATTATCAAATGTACATGAGTGCAAAGGTATTGTCAGTTTTATTTTGAACAAAATTGTGCATAGTTCTCTCATAGACTACAATATACAGTAAATAAACGTTTCAGTGGAATTCCAAAATCAAATTTATTGCACAACCGTGGACTTATGACCACTCCAGTTTAATCACAAACAGTTATATAAATAATCAAGCGCACATACATGCACAGATTAACCTAGTTTTGTACTGGAGAAAAAATTATTCATAGTTTCATCAGAGACCGCCATGCATAGTGAATGGACATTTCGGTAAAATTCCAAAATCAAATTATTACACAACCATGGACTTGTAACCACTCTAGTCTAATCAGAACAATAATGTAAATCATCAACCATACATAAATGCACACATTTATCTAATTTTGTACTGAAAAAAAATTATTCATAGTTTCATCAGAGACCGCCATGCATAGTGAATAAACATTTCTGTGACATTCCAAAATCAAATTTATTACACAACCATGGACTTGTAACCGCTCTAGTCTAATCAAGAACAATAATGTAAATCATCAAGCATACATAAATGCACTGATTATCTAATTTTGTACTGAAAAAAAATTATTCACATTTTCATTTTAGACCACCATGCATAGTGAATCAACATTTCGGTGACATTCCAAAATCAAATTTATTACACAACGATGGACTTGTAACCACTACAGTCTAATCAAGAACATACATATCAATGATCAAGAGTACACAAATGCAAAGATTTACCTATTTTTGTATTGGAAAAAAGTATTCACAGTTTCATAATCGACACCATGGATAGTGAACAAACTTTTTAGATGAACAAGTTCTTCCTCCAAGACAGCTGTACTTACAGGACAAAGGAAGCATATGAGAGGCTCTAGAAGGTTTGTGATGACCTAGATGGTCCTTCAATTGGAGAGAAAGCTTTCAGTGAGAACCATGTTGCTAGCATCAACGCCAAGGAAAAGATCATCTGGAAGCTGATCCAAGCCACCTTTTTTCCAGACATCAAGAAGGTTTGTCTGGAGCATTGTCACATGGGGCGTTGTAAAACATTGGCATGGATATCTGCTATACTGCTTCCTTCCAGGGCCTTGGTTTCAGAAATTTAACCTATCACATGACTCATGTAGCCATTAACAGTGTGTTGGATTGACCCTTCATGACCCTTACTAGATTTTCAGAAGATCGCCCTCTATCTTTCTTAAGGCCCTCTGACACAAAGGTCAAGAAACTTCTTGGTAAAACAATTAAAAGGTTAAAGATTAAATTACATCTAGGCAAACATGTTTTTCTTCCATTGTCTTAAAGCAAGACATGCCACATGGATCTCACTAACACTCCAGCCAAAAGTAGGACTGTAGGCGCAATGATGTAAGTTGATTCCCTTTAATGACTTTCCAATTATTTAGAGGACCATTTTGAATGCAGTGCTTAGATATTTTTAGTAGAATTTAGTTCTCTCCTTCCATTTACTTTGAACTTGATTTACCTCGACTCTCCGGCATAGACAATGAATGACCTTGTATTTTAATCTCTTTATTTACCCAGTTTTAAACGCTTCTTGAATAAATCTGCTCTAAACTAAAGCAACTGAGGGTGGTTATTTCTTGGAGTGGTTCGCACTTAGCGGATACAAAAGTAACTGGACTCTGCCACAAACAGCTTTTCTTCACAGAAACATTGGCACTGGCTTTGCAGTGGTACAGGAGCAAGAGTTCAATAATGACATCCATCCTGTAATATCTGCGTGTTTGAAAGCATTTCGCATAGAATGGCTGGGACAAAACACATCATTTTGCCTTCCTGACAAAGGCTGGCTTCTAACAACTTTTAAAGTCCATTAAGTCATCCTCGTCTTCAGGAAACAGACAGAGGTCTGGCTCCCGGAAGACCACAAGCAGTGGTGTAGCATAACTGGTAAATTTGGCATTATTACTGGTAAATTCACACGTGGAAGCAAGGTTTATCGAAAAAGACTGACTAAAGTGCTGGTGACCAACAAAGGACAGCTGGACTACCTATTCAGAGACATTGCTAAAGTGGCATTCGGGTTAGAGCACTAATGACATGCCATCTGGTGCACATTATCATGCATGATGGCTCACAGCCAAAGAACACACATTGACAGACAAACTTGCTGCCCTGTGCCCATAGGAATCTCGCCTCCATTGTTTCAAGGATTCGCCCTGAGAAGGCAATGCAGGTGGCAACATACTCTACAAGCTTGAAGGGATTAACACATATGAGGCTTCTCAGACCTGTGCCACGATGTGGAATATTGTGCCAGTTGCTATAAACAAAGGCCCTTGTTGCCCCAGCCCAGTCGCGCAAGAAAGCGAAAGCAGCTAAACATGCCTACACATGGCCTACTTCTCTAACATAGGAGGCAATAAAAGACCTCCCTCAGAGCATCACACCATACTATGACCTCCTGGCCCAACACTAATTGAGCTGCCTGACGGATTGACCAAAGCATCATATCAATTGAGCTGTTCCAACAGAGAGACCCTCTTGAGTTCACACTGACCCATAGTCTTACCAAACAGATGCAGGCTAGAGAGGCAAGTCTTCTGCTGTAGTGGTCAGACTGAGTCGACCCAGGAAAGGAAGGGCCAGAAAATACATCCCCTGCATGATAATCTGGGACGAGGTCTGCACTCTGCTTTCCTTCCCTGGCTAGAACACAGAGTTGTCCTGGTTATATGCTGCAACGATCAGGGTCAACCATGCTGATTGCCGACGAGATGCAACACAATTGGCTGCAGAGGATGGCTAACTATTAAGATGTCGAGGAGGTCCAGGTCAACCATGGAGATAATGATGTGACACTCAAAGCCCTTAAAATGAGTATCAACCTCCAACCTGACAAAGTCCAGTGGGGAGAGATGTGAAAGATACCCCCACTACTCGGGATGGGATTATAGGTTTGTCCAGACCCAGACGCCTAGTGACCTTATCATGATCTCAAGACAGAAAGTTGTACCACTTCTTGCTGATTTATTTTTATATTCATATGAAGCTGAGTTCATGCAGACTCTTCATAGTTCAGGATCTAAAAGAGTTGCAAAGTCCTTTAATAATACCTATAGATATATTGATGATCTCATCAGTTTGAACAATCCTGGAATTTCTAATTACCTCCATCACATATATCCAGATGAATTAGAAATTAAAGAAACAACGGAGAGCATGAACTCAGCATCGTATCTTGATCTATTTATTGAAATTAGACACAATGCAATACACACCAAGTTGTATGATAAAAGGGATGATTTTAATTTTGAAATCATTAACTTTCCCTACTTGACCAGTAATATTCCGTCGAGTCCAGCTTATGGTGTGTACATTTCACAACTACTGAGATACTGTAGAGCGTGTGATTCATATGGAGATTTTCAAGAGAGACACAGCTTATTAGTCTTAAAGCTGGTGAGACAAGGATTTTCACAAAGTAGGTTGGTTAGATCTTTTAAGAAGTTCTATGGTAGATATGGAGATCTTATATCTAAATATGGCAAATCTGTCACTCAGATGATGAAAGACCGTATTCCCGACTTTGACTCAGAACAGTAATATAGCAGATAGCTGAATTACCGTATAATAACTTTGTCACACTAGTTCAATCTTGACGGGTGTAGCATGCTAGCAGGGTACGCTTACCCATTCCGGACACCTGGTACCACCACTTATATAGTGGTTCAAGGTTGTACTACCGATTTTGTCAGTGATCTTATGTTTCTTTGTGTGTTTGTTTTTACTGTTTATTGGACCTGGTAATTTATTTGCCTTGAATGATAATGATTGCTGGAATCTATTTGATGTCATATTGACAACCGAGCACTGGAGCTGCTATTCCAGTTTCGGAAGAACCACTTTCAAGACATGTATTGCCCTCCTGCAGCACCCAAAGAACAGCCGGAAGCAAAACATACAAATGTCCATCCTATGCACTGTCTGTAAAGACAACATCTGGACAACATCGTGAATATCAGCATAGTGGCAGCTGCCATTCAGACCAGTGACTGGTGCCTCATGGTCAACTCTAACCAGGGCTTTACCATTCTCGACCAGTAACAGTTTTGAAACATTCACATTTTTCTTCAGTGGTCAAACCTTTCCTACTTTTATGTCCCGAGTGGAGCACACACACGACCTCGAATGGGTAATCTGTCCCTTGGAGTAGGGTTATGAGGTTAAGCCATAAACAGGCAGCAGCTCCAGAAAGAAGCTCATGGCCTGGAAGCTCTAGGACCAAGCTAAAGGACAAAGGTTTAATGTGAATGTCGATCGCATCCTGCATCTCAAGGAGGCCCAAACATTGATGTGCTGCCTGCAGTATTGAGCTTCTCTTGGCATAACAGCACAAGGATACCCAGCAGTTCAATGTTAAGTTGTTAGACAGCAGCAGGGGCCAACTGAGTGACAACATAAGGTTGACCTGTCTTGAGTGTAAGAGATTTATAGGGTCAGCAACTCTCAACGCCTGAGGACCCCATCCGGAAGTTAGTCAAACACAAATGGTGATCATTCCTGTAAGTAGTACAGCACAGGCTCCTTAGGCTTGGTCAACGAGTGCCCAAGCCTGTATATAGTCAAGGACCAGATTATAATGATCTTTATGTCGAAAGACCTAACAAATAGTTGATGTCGAACATTTGCAAATCACCAACAGAATTTTGAAAAGAAACAGTTACTTATCCAGAGATTGTCTTAACAAAATATGTCAAACTGACACCATGCCCGATAGATATCTATTGGAATTTGTCTGACTAAAATGGAGGAAAATATTAAACTAACAATAGAACCAATGTAAAATTTGTGTGTGTTTCTTCTAAGGTTACATGAATATGTAAATAATGAAGGAACTTTGAGGACATTGCTACGTTAACATATTTAAACTGCACTGCCTTTATGTACTGTTCTGGTCAAAATGGCCAGAAAATTCCAAGAAAGTTAGCTTTAAAATCAAAAACGCCTATTGAAACATCAAAAGTTATGGAAGGGCAATAAGAGGTTTGAGTTACTATCAAACTGTTGTCATGGAAAAGAAACATTCCTTCACTGTATTAATTCATTAAGTTATCATTTGGAATTTGACAACACAGTTAGGCTATCCATACTGGAGAATTTTCAGTTAACTTGAATGAAAGAAAGGCTGTGAGGAAAATAGAAAGTAAAGAGTTTTGATGACATGGATCAAGTAATAAGATCACAGATATAGCCGCTTTTTGAGAATGCAGCAGCCACATATATTTAATGCTGACTTAGACATCTTGGAATGTGATATGTAAAAATACATCTAATTATTACACATGACACTCAGTCAATATTTCCTGGTGATTTATTTTCAATTGCAAAGGGAATGATAAGTTTTAGGCAATGGAATATAATCTGTCGCACAGAACAATAGATTTGCACATAATTCATTATGATTTTTATCTTCAGAGACTTCTTAATGAAGTCTACCATGTCTACCATGTCTAAACAAACTGTTAGACTAGTTGTAAATATTCTGAAATGGTCTTTTTAGCACACAATTCTCCCAAATTTTAGTTTAAATGATTTTGAAAATTATGCTTAATTTAGAGGGGAGAGAGCATTTTTGTTAAATTTTCCGCTGATTGTGTCTTCAGCCATACAGACTAATGTGAGGGAAAGAAAGGGTAACTTAGTTGCACCTGTTTTATGAAATAAGAGGATATTGATTCTCTTCCAATGGAAATGATAAAAAAAATGGCAAGGTACGTTTTCTCAGAGAATGACTCCCTCAATTCATCATAAATTGCTGCCAAAAAGGATGGCATTCATTGTACCTACAGAATGTGACTTTTGTAGTTGTTTAATTGTTATTTGAAAACTTTCACTGAAATATCTAAACGTACTTTTACAAGATATGATTTAACAACTATTGCGATGCTTCACAGTATTGCTTTAATGCAGAACTGAAAAAAGAGAAAAGTAACCTCCAATGATACAAGTCAACGAGCATTGTGGGTAATTTATTCTTGTGTGTGTTGTCATGGTTTGTAATAATAACAAGTGTAGTAGTGTATGACTCTGCAATGAGCAAACTTTCTTTAGCCTACCAACTTTTGCGAAATCATTTTCATTTTACCTTGAAAACAGAGGTGGGTTATAAAGAGAAGCAAATTTTGAAAATGGATTTTGCCATGGTCAATTATTATGCATTACTGTACTAATGCATTGATACATATTAAACAAACGTATGACAATTTATAAATTTTTGCGAAACAAAAATGGATCTTCTTCATTAAATACAAAAGTTACAGAAAAAATAGTATGAGCTTATGTCATCCTAAAATATTAACATTCTGACAGTAATTAGTGGATTCGTTCATATTATGAAGCTTAGTAGGTATATCTCTACAATCAAAGAAATGTGTAGTTTTGAAGGAAGTTTTAATTTAGTTCAACAATTAAAAATTAAAGACAAAAATCATTTTTATTCCTATTTCTTCTGAAAGTGTTGCTATTGTATTTTTTTGAAATGACTAATAATTGAAATTGCAAATAAAGTATTCTACATTTATTTAATTTGAGTTTCGAGATGAATGTTGCAGTGAAGAAAAGTAAATCGAGGTATGTGAAAAACAATGTTGAATAAATACGGTGGTTTCAATCGGATTCGAACTCACAACGTACGGGACCCAGTCACCTAGCAGAGAAGCCACAGACATAACCACTCGGCCAAATTCCCAACTGTTACTTTTTTCGGACTGCGACCCCTCCACAAGCTGTAGAGTTCACGAAGCATTCGTGCTCGTACGCTCACTGTTATATATCACACAAACTTTATCGAAGTGAAACAAGGAATACATCGCTTAAACTTTTTTTAGTTTGAAAACAAGGAAGATGTGCAACAATGCATTCAATAATTTTCTGATTTGACTTTTCTACATTCAGGTGACTGGTCATTGACATTGGTCAGCGGTCAACATCAAAGTCAAGGACAAAAGTTCAAAACTCCAAGAGGTTTAGCCTTCCACCGTGATAAACTTGTGGTGTGTGACAGTGCTAACCATATTGTACAGATATTGAACAAAGATTTTACCTGTGACAAAGTCCTGGGAAGCTTTGATGGCAAGTTTGCAAAGTCATTCCGACCAATTAGTGTAGCCATCTCAAGTTTCAACCATTATTTCATACTTGATGATGAAAATAAACAAATTGTTGTTTTTGGTGAAAACGGTAAAATTATCCAAATAATTACTCTACCTAGTAACACAGAATTAGTCTCTGACATAGCCCTGATGGATGAATTTGTTTTGGTTATTTTGAAGTGCAGGGGTGTCTATAGTCTGGCAAAGTATACTCAAGCTGGTCAGTATGTTGCAGAGGTCGGTAATCAAGGCAGTGATGAAACAAAATTAAAGCGACCAGTGTCGGTGGTTGTAAATAGCAGTAAAGTCATCATAATTTATGACTGGGGCAGTCAGTGCATCAAGTGTTTCGACAGCGACCTCAAGTTTTTAAATAAATTCAAAGACCGTCGGCTACAGACAAGATTGATTGCAGGACACATTGCAGTTGATGAAAATGATAATTTTTATGTTTGTGACTTTACAAGCATAAAAAAATTACGAAGTAATGGAGAATGGATCTGTGATCTATTCAGAGGTGATGTGAGTGAACCCTGGTACGTTGCAGTCATTGGTGATAAATATGGTATAGTAGAGTATCGCAGTAACAAAATCAAATTATTTTCCAAGAAGATAGATACACAAACATGAAGTGTTTGTCTACAGAATCTAAAATATCAGAAATTGGTAGATTTTTTGAAAGGAACAATTTTTGACCGTCTAAATTCGACTGCATTGTTGACAAGATGTCATGGCATAAAATTGATTTGAAGTTAAATGGTTGTTGACAAAAAATATGATTTTTGTCAGTCGATTCATCTAAGAAATATTAGAAATCTAAAACAGAGATGTTTTGTTGATTTATCATCACAAGTTCTATGGTACATATGTATACACAGTTTCTAAATACAACGTATCTGTGACGCAAATGGTACATCATTACCAAATTGGACTTATTAAGTGTGTCAGTAGCTTAGCTAGATTACTTTTGATTTTGACACTTTTCGACCATTCTTTATGGGTACAGCTTGCTAGCAGGGTACGCTTACTCATTGAAGACACCTGGCACCACCATATATTTCCTATATACTTGTTTCAAGATGCTCTTTTCTGAAATTATCATTTTTGTGTTTATGCGATCTGGTAAATTTATTACCTTCAATCTTTTGAATTGTTCGGTTTGTTTGACGTCATACTGTTATAGAAGTATTTGACTGTCGTTGTACACGGTATACCCATAAACAACATTGGTAAAAAATGTTGGTTGATAAATTTGCTTCATTTTTTATTTTGAAGGTGAAATTTTTGATCAGACAATCTAAAGATGCAGTCCCTCACTTATTTTGTATACCGACGAACCAATCTTGCAAATTGTGTGAAATAATCGGCAAAAATTTGGTAAACTCTCACTAGGCATTGTCTTCAGGCAATGGTACAGATGCATTTTTCCTTCATATCGCCAGGCATATATGGTAGAATATCAATTGTGTGTGCAAAATAAGATGAGATAAAATACCTGCATATCCGATGATGTTGATTTTGTTGAAATCTGTCCATATCTCCATCGTATGTTTGAAGATTACTCCGATTTATGGTTTGAATACAAGGACTTCAACCTTTGCTATCAGTGCCATTCTAAGTTAAGGAACGATTAAGGTTGTTGTATCCAGGTCAATCTCACTATGTAGTGGAATGAGGGGTACGGGTTGACACACTGCATTGCTTCGTTGTACAGACTTTTATACGGGAGTTTTGAAAGATTCACAGTGATTTCGTTCTCTATCAGTGTGTCCTTTGTCTATTTGTATTGTAAATAGTTTCCATACAGTTTAATTGTGATCGTAACTGAGTTAATAATGGGACACTTTCCTAAGGAAAGTAGTTTCTGCTATATGAAATAATTGTAGTGTCCATGGATCAAAGTTGGAGCAGTAATTAAGGACGCTTACATCCAAGACATGTGTAAGATGTTAACAAACATGAAATGTGACTCCACTGTACATCACGATTTATGACGTTCTCGTACCTTTCTTGTAAAGTTCATAAGACCATTTAATTTTATGTTTAGATTTCAATCAGACTTTTACCAACATGTAAAGGAATAAGTGAGCGTCACCTCGTGAATTGATATCTACTACATCAATGTGATGATATTGTAATTTTATCTGCACTGACTGTAGCATCAAGTTTTGATACAAAAATTAAAAACTTAGTACTCTCTAAGGTAAAGATGTAGTTCTGGTTGTAGTTGCATCAATCCTGTTTCTATAAAACCATTGTTAATTTTAATATAAATTTATACAATCAAGTTCATACATATTTTGCTTGAATCACTTCTCTTGGTAAGTTAAAAAAACAAACATAGCGTGTTTCCGTGTTGATTATCGATAGAAATCAATGTATCAACAATTTAAAGACGTAATGTTGTCATTTAGTAATTGCATAGAAAAACTGTTCAGTAGATTCATTTGTCAGCACAGTTCGGCTTTTAAATGTCAAGTGTAAATGTTAATTGTTTTTTTTTTGGTATCGGAATGTTTTATTAAACAATTCTTATTTATGTGAAAATGGCAAAATATGCCTACTTTTGTCATTTTGAATATGGTTGCGGTAGGGTCAATGTTATCATAGGGGTCATTTCAGGTCATGCAAGTTTTCTACCCATAGTGACTTTTGAAATATTGCCGAACTTATATATAGTATAGTAACAGGGTATAGGAAAAGGTTATAATAACAGCACAGAAGTAAAAGTTGTTAAGAAATGTTTTTCAACAGTAACAGGACAGAAGTTGAAGTTGTTCAGAAATGTTTTTCAATATTTCAATCCAACTAGTTTCTTGTTGTCTCCCTACGGTATGCTGAAACACACATTATTCAGTTTGTCGCTAAAGCCTGTATCTATTAATATGTATTGGATGATAATTGAATTACAGTCCAGACTGAAAGTCATTTGTCAATTATAAATGCACAGTACACATATACAGGCTTTGTTGGCAAGCTTAATACTGGACAGCCCAACCCGATGAGGGAGTAGAACAAGCACGCGGTTGGATAAACTGAACAAAAGTATTTTCAAAATAATCAAAGTTAATATAGCATGTTATGCAGGTCTTTTTATCATTCTCGTGACCTGAGTTGAATTAGTGTAGAACATTATAAAGGTCTCTGTCCTTCATGACCTTGAATTCAATTAATCTTGTTTGGAACCTTCTAGGAATTCAATGAGTTGTGTAAGTGGAGATATTTTAGAACAGTAATCAGCATATCAATAGAAGTTCTAGAATGTTCTTATATTCTCTTATATAACCATTCAAGTATAGGTACAGTTTTCAGTCAGATATTTTGGATCGTTTCACTTGTGCGTTACCCCAAGACTTTGGAAACTCCAGTCGTATTCAAGACAATGAAGAACTTTAATGCCACACTAGATTTATACTGCAGACTTTGCACTACTGTGGAATTTGAACTCAAGCCTGCAAGCCAAGGACCTATCACTCACTCAATGCCTTGTCTCACTGTCTGACTCAACTCTGGAGCTTTGTGTTTCCAAGCTGAGATAAGTAGCCTGTAGAGTTTTACAGTCTTTTCATAATTACTTGACTTAATGATTATTTTAAATTGTTTTTAAATAACTGTCGTGAAAGGAAATTGCTGACTTCACCGTTTTTTCTCCCGTAACTAGCAACTGCCTTGCTACTGCGGTGTCACTGTAACTGCATATTAGCAGTGACAAATATATCTCTGACTTTAATGTAGTTGAAGAAGAGTTTGGGTCAAATGACGCTCATGACAGTAGTATACTTGTACTTAAGATTAGGCCAGAGAGCAATACGCTATACGGAAGACCAGAAAGCTTGAAAGTTATCAAGGATTTTTGAATTCTTGCATTAGAGAATAACTAAATATAAAACAAAGATGAGGTCACCCTGCTTAATTTTCTAAATTTTCACATTTGCATAGCAAAATACCTAACACAAAAGTTAAACTTTTAACAGTAAAGTATAATTTAAACAAAACAAGTCATTGACAATGACATAGTCTCCACTTGTAATAGGAGTATTAGTCTTGATGGGGCAGGGAAATGTGGTCATTAAGAAGTATCACTGGAGAGAATATGTTCAGATCTATGGGCACATAGGTCTAAGTTGCTGTTCCCAATTTGAAACATGAGGCATGTCTAAGTTATGGTTCTAAATCGGGAAAAAAGATCAGACCTCTAGGTGTATTGGCCAGCCAAGAAATACATATGCGCATAATAAATGAGGTAAAAGATGTGACATCTTAAGGTCTAATATTCTATCAAAATTGAAGCGTATAGAACTTGTGGTTACTGAGTTATGCAAATTTATGTATAATCAAGGTCAAAGGTTATCAATGTCACGTGACATTTTGGGGAAAAAATTGTATCGCTATTTAATCCCAATATACCAAAAACCAGACCTCTAGCTCTATTTGCGAGAATTAGATATGCATAATTAATGAGGTAAAGCATGTGTTGTCATAAGGTCTCCTAGACTGAAAGATTCCGTCATGTGCGGGTGCTCCAACTCACTGCGACCTACGACACTTTACCACGACTGAAGGCACACTGTACTTTGCCGCGGCAAACTCAAAGAAAAAAGTACCGCCCACAACTGACTTCACAGACTTTTCGAATATGTAAATCATGGTTGTTGAATTTGAATATTGCTCACGTTGGCTGTTTACGGGCATAACGAACACGCGGTAGTCAAGACAACAATGTCATTCAACTGCATCGGCAGCGCCAACATTGCATAATCGTTCTACTCGGCAGATGAAAACAACGACACGTGTGTGTAAGCTTAGGCTAGCCGCATGTCCGAGAAAAAACTTACATGTAGATACAGTTGTCTGTATGGCTCAATTGACGCCTATAAAAAACTCCATAGCGCCTGAAGATTCTCGGAAGAAAAGGTCGATCTTTTCGAAAACGACCGATATCGCCGAGATACTGAAGCAACTCTTTACAGTGGAACTGACGTCTGGACATCACAGCGGAGCCTGCCTTTGCAAAAAAAAAAACACAGTGTGCTTCGTCGATGGCAATTCCAACTAGATTTTCTTGATAGACATCGCAACTGAGTAATCTCCGCAACTCTCTCGTCATGATAGCCTCTGTTGAACTGAACACAACCTGGCATTTACCACGCACAATTTGTTCCTTGGTACGAACGTCGTTTCGGAACGTCAGAACATTTACTGACTGCCTCGGCAATGCGAGTCGGCGATTGTTCGGATCGGCCATAATGATCAAATCGGAACGCTAGACACAGACGTCAACATGAGTATAGCTTCAGCCGTTTGATTTTCAATACTTTGAGTTTGAGAAAACATGTTGTGTTTGTTGACAAACGAGACATGATATAAGCTTAGGCAGGACAAAAGCCGGGCGACAGTTTTGAATATGCCAATAACGATCACGCACTGAGTGAGCGATATGGGCGGTCTTGTTACCCTACATACTGTCAATTAACTCGTTTCTGTAATACGATTGGTTCCAACAAAATTTTGTTGGAGAACAGGATTTCAACAGTGTGCCTTCAGTCGTGGTTATGGGTCGTAGGTCGCAGTACGCCGGAGCGCCCGCACACGACAGAATCTTTCAGTCTTAAGGTCTCCATCCTACTAAATATAAAGGACATAGCAGTTGTGGTTACTTATTTATTGACATTAACGTATATTTTAGGTAAAAGGTTACTGATGTCACATGACATTTTGTCAAACATTTTTCTATCCTATAGTTATCCCTTTATACCAAAATTCAGACATCAAGCTCTATTGGCTTTCTCAAAATTAGATATGTGCATAATTAATGAGGTACAATATGTAGCGTCATAAGGTGTCCCATCATACCATATATGAAGGGTGTAGCACTTGTGGTTACTGAGTTATGGTCAAATATGTATATTTGAGGTCAAAGGTCTTTGGGGTCACGTGACATTTTGTCAAAAAAAATGTATTGCTAAGTTATCCCTCTATACCAAAAATCAGACCTCTAGCTCTATTGGCTCGCTCAACATTAGACATACACATAATTAATGAGGTACAATATGTGGCGTCATAAGGTGTCCAATCATACCAAATATGATGGGTGTAGCAATTTGGTTACTGAGTTGTGGACAAATATGTATTTTTGAGGTCAAAGGTCATCGAGGTCACGTGACACTGAAGAGCAACTGAAAAGGCTAAAGTAGTTTACTGGGGTGTTTTAAATGAGCCTTGTGATAGGTTGGAGACAGTTAAACACGTGGTTGAAAAATTGCATTCTGTGTTCAATGTTGGTAAAAGATTAAAATATTTAGTAGTTGTATGTGATGATAAAACCTTTGACCTTTTGGTAAAATTGAAAAGTGAATATTCTGATGAACTGCAATGGTTGATTTGCTTCCCAGGTGATTGGCATCTTCTAAAAAATACTCAGCCTGTTCTTTTTAAAATCTACATGGAGGCAGGTTTAAAGGAGATAGCAAAAGTTACATTCAAAGAGGAAGGGTTACTGACTTCTTTGTTACAGTGTCAGAATTTCAAAGATGTCACCGGTTTATCCCCCACATTTGGGAAGCATTTTTTCGATGTCAGTTGGCAGAGTTTTTTCAAATATCGAGACACTGTGAAAGAGAATTGGAAATGTAATATTGACAGTCAAGCTATTCTCAGAAGTGTACTAGATTCAAGTACACAAATGGATACACTTTCCAATGAGGATGGTTGTGACCAGATAATCAATAAAATGGATGACATTAAGCAAAAATTATCTGGAATTGAGAATGAATGCCATTCCCCTATTGAATACAACTCAGTACAAGATGACACCTTCAGGTTCTGGACAAACTTTATCCACAGAGATTGCTTGCATACATTTCTCTCTACCTGGAATTTCGCAGTTCAAATTGGAACCTTCGTGTTGCAGCTATTAAAATATTAGCTCCACTCTTTCATGCTTTTGATAGGCACATTTACTTGAGACTTATCCCCTTTTGCTACTTTTGTGTGTGGTAAAAGCTCAGCCTGTGGCAGCTTGGCCTCAACAGAATCTGAAGAAAGTTTTTTTTGCATTTTTACACCTTATTGGTAATGTATATTAGAAGCGTCATAACTGTGAATTTGCAAAGGATTTTACCGGACCAGAAGATTTATTTAAATACTATAAGGGAAAGTTAGGCTCTGTTAATTCAACTGAAAGAGACATACTCATGCAGTGGATTAAACACATACGAAATACAATTTTTGCAAGAATCAGAAATGAGGATGAGTGTATTCCAAATGTTACAGCATTAGAGTATCACTGGCTCAGATCAATATTTGTGTCAAAAATTTGGAATCAAGCTGACAAATCAGAAATTTCTCTTCCCTGCTATACAGAGTATGGTTTTAAATTTGCAGATGGTAAGCTAGAAATACTTTGGGACAGTGACGAGAATATTGCCTGTGTCCAGGAGACTGTTGAGCGATACACTAAGGGATGCAACTGCAAAACAGGATGCCAGACAAACGATGCAAATGCTTTAAAAGATCTGTTGCATGTGGACCTGGGTGTCACTGTAAAAACTGTCTAAATACAATGATGTCATGTTGTAATTCGGGTGAATCTTTTGATGATGATGACAATGATTTAGTAGTTGGTGAGATGGAAGCTGATTTATCTGATCATGAGGAAACAGAAATAATATTAGAAACAGAAGAAGAGTACACTCTTTATGAGGAAAATGTTATAGAAATCCCTGATGAACAAATAAATGAATCAGAAGCAGAAATGATATTGGGTGGTTCTGATGATGATGGTGACAAAGATGATGATTATGTGGAATAAATTTTAATATTGCATTTTCCCTAAAATTTGACAGGGAAATCAAAGATCAGTTACGGCGTTAAACTGACAGGAAAATTATTTTAACACATGGCATTACAATGTATGGTCACCTTTAATCAGATAGTAGCTCTGCTATGCAATGTTTCATTTATCTTGCCACTGCAAGTATGCCATTATGTAATAACAATTGATCAGCTTTCTTAATATTTATGAAACTGTTCTCAAAGACAACCCCATTTCGGATCAACATTTTAAAGTATCGTCCATCAAACTATTTGGAGAGCATATGGTGTGTAGTTGATATTTTTGTTTGAGCATGACTGCATTGTAGAGAAGTGTCAGACCAAACAGGAATGCATGTATTACATACAACCCACTGCCATACAAATTCCTGTGTTTATGCATCGATCGACAAAATTGATATCTGTTCAATTTATAGACGCTTTGGGTTACAGCAGTGAAAATTGGCCCAGATACTCATTATGAAGCAAATTTTTGTTCCTGAAAATCTGGTTTCATTTCAAGACGTCCTTTATCCTTTAACAGGCCTCTGGCTAATGTACATATACCAGGTGTAATGTTTCACAGAGGGGTAACGCAGTAAAACTTTCAAATTGAAGGCTAGATCGTTTATTTCACCAAAAAAGCACCAAAACAGTAATTCAAGATAACCAAAACAGTAACTACCTTGAAGTTTGGATGAGCCGGGGTGTTTCAGAGTCAATTTGCAGCTGACAAAACAATGTAACGAACGAGTAGTGTTTACATTGACAGCCATTTTGATTATGACATCCAAAACGAGGCTCTATGGCAAAGGAAAATATGCAAATTTTGACCCCAACACACAGACTGATGATACCAAATCTTTATGTTTTAGATTTCAACCCAACAATGTACAGGAATAGGTGAGCGTCACCTCGTGATTCTTATTTCTACAACAGCCATGTGATGATATTTACATTTATCTACAATCTACATCTATAACATAAAATTTTGATCTGAAAATCAAAAATTTGGTTCTTCCTAGTTGTGATATCGCAGCGATTCTGTGGCGCCAATTGATCGCGCTCGGGTTATGTGGCGGTAACCCTTGACACGAGCGCGTTCGATAGACGCTACAGCACGGCTGCGTTATCACAACTACTTTCCTATGTAAGATTATTGCGGAGAAACATCACTGCTTTTTTAATTAACAACGAATTTCACAAGTATATTTATATGATGTATTATGTTCCTTCAGGTATTTTCAGTCATTTCGTTTTTAAGTTAAAAAAACATTTCATGTTCGTTTTCAATGCATTGCAGTGTTACTTATAAGGGACTGGTCTGTTTCTTCAGCCTGGGGGGGGCGGTGGATTCATGGGGGGGGGGGTCACCCTGTTTTTGACTTTGGTGATAGGGGGGTCACCATGTTTTTGAAATGCCCAATAGGGGGGGTCAGTGTGTTTTTGAATTTTGACACAGGCTCATCATTGCCTAAAATGCTAGTGTCAGCCACAAATTTCATTCGTTGTATTTTTCGGCGCGCCCTTCGGGCGCGTGACTTTAATAATCAGTCATATTTTTCAGCTCGCTCCACTTTAACATATCAAGCATACATACATCAGAGATATCTGTACGTTCCATATTTTTCAGTGTGCTCTACAAGCTCATTACTTTAATATATCAGACATTTTTCAGCATGCCCTTCAGGTGCATGACTTTAATATACAAGGCATATATATCAGAGATATCAGGATGTTTCATATTTTTCGGCGCGCCCTTCGGGCGCAATACTTCAATAAATCAGAGATATCTTGGTGTTTGCTAAGTGAAAGTGTACCGTTATGAAGTCTGCATTTCATATAAAAAGCATGACAAATTCCTGATACTTTTCTGTTCTCTCTATGAGAATTCAGTATGAGAAAGCAACATGCACAAATATTTCACAATATATATTTGATACAGTGACTTATTTTAGAGATAGAAAAATGACAAGATATCTTTCCTTCTCATTAATGCAATTATTTTCCTTTTTGTCACAGGTTTTCTGTAGAAAGATGCTTTTTTATGAACAAAATAACAGTTAAAAAAGGCAGTTTTTGTCATTATTAGCTGTGCTTCTATGGTTTTGACAAGAAAAGGTCCTCTCAGACACTGTACACATCAGATTTGGCTAAAAAAGCTCTCTTTGGCTCCTCAGGAGATTTAATTGGATGGTTGGCAAGTCTTAACACCCAT
>LD369254.1:71148-88393 GCA_001465055.1 Ptychodera flava
TATCATGAAGGGTAACTAAAACTCTATGGTTTTATTTTTTTGAGTTTCCCTCTTATTTTTATGAAATGACGAGTTGAAGATCGTTTTGCTGTTGACTGTGTTTTTATGTAATTTTGCATATGGCTGTTATCGCTTACGTATTTTTGGAATTCCCATGTAAAAATCTTCCCAAAATATTATAATTGTAAGGGCAGCATATACGGGAAATAGGACCTGTTACTCTTTCATTAATATTTAGCTGTGCAGCAAGGAAATACGGCGAAATTTTCACCATGACGCGGGAGGTGAAATTTACTCTGTGAGCGCGCACTCCACGTATAGTGTGGCGAAAATTCGGGACGCTAATACCGTACAAAATGGGGCGCCTTTGGGCCGTAGTGACTGTAGAAGCGAGAGTGAAAATGGTTAAATGGTTAGTTCTGAATTGTAAGATTTTATCGTGACTTTGATATTATATAGGGCTAAGCCCTTCGTCTCGCGCCAGAGGTTATGATTTATCATGACTTTATTAAATAGAGTATTTTGATACTGAGATACATCACACACCATTGGTAATAGATCGGTAATAACGTGTCACTGTCAGCCTGTACGATGTACTCTGGCTAATATTGCCTGCAATACGAACGTACATGTAACAGACTATTTGTTTAACACCAATTTCTCAATGTCAGAGATAATCTTCATTTATAAAGTTCTTGCGCATCAAATCCGCAGTTCATGGCGCAAAGTGAATCACAGACAAAGAGTGCAAACCAAGATTCGAGGTTTGCACATTTACACAGCTAGTGCTGGCCATAGTGTATGAAGTTTGCCTGTTCATTTAAAACCAACGTGTCTCCGAATCAGATACAATTATTCTCATATGATAAAGAAATCTTACAGTTCCAATCTGATTACCATCCTAGAAATATAAAATGTGTCGTGACTGTAGCAGACATGACCAGACGTAACACTCTGTAACACTGTTTATCGCTGTAGGAGTGGATCATGTCGAGAGTCTACAATCCTCTAAAAACGATAGCGTCAATGATGACACTGTTGCTCCTCAGTGTATAGTAACAGTGATGCAAGGAGAGAGGATTCGGGAAAATTGCTGAAAAAGCTGCATAGACAAGGTTGAAATGTGAAACTGTAATAAATCCTATTGTTTTTTTAAGCAATGAGCGACCAGCTTGGTATACATGCCATCACGTACATGAAGGCAAAAAACATAATTTTCACATGTCCACCAAACTTAAAATTTGCATAGATCAACATAGATCATCCAAATTGATTTATCTGCAAGATTTTGTTTGTTCCTTACTACAAAATTCTGACCAGATTAAATTATAACAGGAAAACATGCACCCATGACTGGACAGTGTGGACTATGTATTGCATGCACTACATCTGCCGTGATGATGGATTGCCAGACGACCGTACTGCATCAAAGAACTGTAGTTTAAAACGAAAATATAATTCTAAACAAACTTTCTACGTGTCATTGATAGCCTTGATTTTCTTTGGATATTGAATGGACACATTTATTAAAAGCATGTCACTTTAGCTTGACAATGACAGTGAATTGATTTTGTTGCAGAAAATCGATCGGTCCAGCCAAGTACACATGCTTACTCATAACAGCTGGACCGCGATGATCACAACATTGTTTTGTGATATCCCGATACAAAATTAAAATATTGATTAATATGTTGTATTGACTATAAAGTTGCAAATGTTTCCTAGGTGTTGAAACATGTTAGAACAGTGTGTCACAAATGAACACACCAAACAGCGATGTTCATTTAAGAACAACCTGCTTGACTTCCATGGACTTTCTGGTCGCCCATGACACTGGTATGCCTGTTTCCCCTCTGGCTTCCGAAAAAACTAAGTAAATTTACAAATTCAGTCTCAAAAGCTTAAGTAAATTTCAAAATTTGTTATTAAACTTGGAATTTAAGAAGTTAGACATTGTACAAGCAAAAAAGTAACTATTTTGTATGGACTATTCTGAATGATGGTACGAACACACATTAATACTTCATTTAGAGGTTATAAACGGCAAGCGAGGGTATTTGGTTGCGGATATAAGACCTCTGGGGTAAAAATTAGCATATTTGACGGCAAATAATCACCGAGCGCAGCGAGGTGATTATTTCACCCAAATATGCTAATTTTCAGCCCAGAGGTCTTATATCCGCAACCAAATACCCTCGCTTGCCGTTTATAACCTCATTATAACATGCTAAAGTTAAAAACAAGTGGGTAATTTCGTTAGTTAGGGCCGAAGTTGAAACGAGAGTTCAGGAGCGCGCAGCCTCATACAAACTCTAAAAAAGAACGTTTCAGAACGCGCGCGCGTGCACAGTTGAATTCATAAAACACGGTTACGCAACGCATCGACATCGCGATTAGACATCGAACTTGAAGAATTTTACTTAAAAAAAAACGCTCAAAAAACTTTAAAAAATCATGTTGTTGTTCCATAGCCTCCACTCCTTACAAAAACTCTTCATTTGTTGGTTCGTCAAGCTGCACTAGACTAAAATTTAACAAACAAAATCAATCTGAAGCCATAGACTTGTTCGACATTATGGCGCGTTGAGCTCTCAAGTTGGCGTTCGAAATTTGCGCGAGCTCAAATATGTTACGCGGCGCGCAGGTCTTCTTGTTGAGAATATAAACCCCGGCTCCAGCCAATCAGATTGCCGGATTCCAGCTGAGCATATTATAATTAATAACACCTTTATTGTCATCCTTCGATCAAATCTCAGGTTCAAACAGAGCTTTCATAAGTTTCAGACAAATCTACAAATGTGCACTGTCTCTAGCTGAAGCAAGACAGCAGTTGCCATTCTCCTTGATTTGAGTATGTTTCAACACTAACTGTTGTCTTTTGCGACAGAGTTGCAACCTATATAACGTCTCCCCTTTAAAATTTTGCACCATTCATACATCATGACATGTCGTTCTCTGTCATGCTAATGCCACATAAGAGTTATCTGAAAGAGAAATTAAATCTGATTTTAGCTAACAATATTACATGAAAAGTAGACATGACATCAGGTCAAAATAAATTATCAATTCAGGAGTCTTGAAAATATGAGAAATAGCTTGTACAGATGAATAAGCAAACTCATTAAAGTTATCAGTTGTAGAAAGTGCCAGTCTTGTCCCACACTCTCACGAACATTCAGAAGTAATAAGTGAACATTTACAGTGGTCACAAACAGTGACAACTCGTTATATGCCAAGCCATGAAAATACTGTATTTACTATTACTAAATATGGATGACTGCAGCAGAATTTTCATATGAATTCACTGACTTCGCCAAATTATTGTACAAATTATAAATAAAATTTGATTGACTTTGCCAGAAATGATTTCGTGTTCCTATTGCTACACTCTCATACTTTGATTTAAAATGCACTTTCTATACTATATAGTGCCACTTGAATCATACGAAATACCTCTCGGTAGTCGTGTTAGTTCAACCATGGTGTTCACGTGACACAGTCCCATAACATAGCTCACTATATGTCCAAGATACCTTTGATGAGTGACCTATTTCAGCCATTTGATTTTCAAAGTCATCTCGTTGCAGACATGTACTGTATGCATATAGGTACAACTTTGTGTACTGACCTTCAATGTTCAGTTCTGTTTCTGTATCCTCTCAGGGCTTCTTTGTGTCTGTTATCTTGTTTTCTAAGTTATCTCCTTTCTTTCCACTCTCGTCTTACTTGGCGTACACAGTTGTAGTCTGTCTACGTTTGGAAAATTCCAACAGAAAATGGCCGTACTGGCATGCTTGATAAAACTTACAGAGGAATAGTAGTTTTTTGGGGGGCATTTTCTATTGGCCAAAATATTTCCAGAAATCCACTCCTGACCAATCAAATTTGATGCTACGAAACCTTGGCAATTTTCTATCATGGCTGAGGCTAAGGGGTCTTACATGGCTCCTTTACTGTAAGTTTGTCCGAAAACTAAGATCGTTCGAAAACTGTCACACTGAGTGTAGTATTTTGACAGCCTTACCGCTGCTACTAACTAAAAGTCGGCTGAAAAAGAGTACTAAATATCGTTGTTTTTCAGGTCAACAAGTGATTGAATAAAAAAGTGTCATGAAGCGGTAAAACAACAACTGATAAACAAGTAACTTTTCTCAATAGTAAATTGAAACGCCTCGCCTGAAAGAAAATTTCATCCCATTTAACAGAAACTGACTGCGTTTTCGAGCACCACAGCTATGAATGATAGGTCCGGGGAATTCCCTCGAAAATCGCTCACATTCGTCCGAAACATTGATCGTTTACTTTTGAGCTGCATGATTCAGCTTGTCAAAAATATTTTTCTTTTGTAGATAGATAATTAAATTTCATATTTTTTTTATTTCTTTTGTCAATTAAAAGTCATTTTAATGTTTGTAGATGCTTTAAAAAAATCAAGACCCGCTTGAAAGCGACTATTTGGCCAAAATTCAAACGAAAAACACAAAAACCAAGCTCGAATCATGGGCTATTTCTGTATGATTACTCTCGGTCTTTTACACTTACGCTGAAATGCGATAGGATGCGTACGCTGTGTATACACAGGCTCAGTTGGCTAAAATAGCGAGATGAAAACACGGCGGCCACTCTCGCCAATGCACTTATTTTCGTTCGTATAACTTTGAAACTCCAGAAAACGATTGAGAAGAAAGGGTTACCTGGAATTATTGAGGTATTTGCTGAAAATAATTTGCCAAATTAATCGAGAACAAACACTACGAAAATATGTCCACACGCTTACACACTGAGCGTTTTCAGAGGCCATAGCATACAGACTGAGGTTTCTTGCACGATCGCGCCGATGAAGTGGGAAGCTAAAATTTTCGCTCATAATTTTACTGACTGGCATTAAATAAATTGTAAATGCACTCAAAAATTCGTATTTTTTGACATATTTTATACCCATGAGGAACGTAATTCATTCTCCCCTGCACAGTAAAAAGGAGATCGGAACGACATGTCAGACAAAGACCACAAACAAACGCAAGATCAATAGTTTTCACATGTCCGTCCACCAATCTCGTAATTTACACTGACAGGACAAAAGCAAATTGATCGAGCATGGACATTCTAATGTAAATCTAAATGCATCATAGTCAATCGCATTTTCATGTAAGCCAATACAGTCACTCGTACGCTCTAACTTAAAATTTATTTTCAATTCATGTACACAACACGATTTCTCCTTTCCTCCTGACATGGAGGTAGCTCTTTCTGATAATGTGCTGCGTGAATAAGGTGTGATTGTATGCTAGCTCTCGTTACATAACACTGATCACGTGGTGTGACAAAATAGTTTTAAGGAAGCTGTTGACGGACATGACGTCAATTATGCCTTTTCTAGTCTATTAGCTTCCTCAGTTACGTAACTTCGTCGCTAACAATCAAAACTGAATCATATACGTCCTTTACGTGACGCTTTGTCTTCTATTAAGATAGCTGATAGCGTATTGTCGTGAAATTCTCCTGAATTACTTTAAATTGAAATTAACAGCCTTACTTTGGAACCAAACTGACGGCTATACCACGCGAAATACCTGACCAACCTTAGTTATGGTATTGATTGCAGCAATGATTGCAAATGTAAAAACTTACAATGTATCAAAATGTAACAGTCCACTGTCAAGTATATCATTTGGAATGAATTGGCGGACATGATAAGATTGCCCATATTAAATAATACTTTCGCAATGTGCAGTGATATTTAACTGAAAAAAAGGAAAAAAAAAGATTCATAAGCGTATATTTAATAATCTTCGAAAGGTGTAACCCACACAAGTGACTTTTTTAGTGAATGTAATGGAATGGACGAGAAATTTAAGTTTTCCATTCATTTAATTTTGTGTATGTTCACATGTCAATTGGTGAATATATGTACCCTTGTCAAATTGAAATTAAGTGAAATAAAAAAATAATTTTCGTTGTAAATTGTCAAGTGCCAGCATGTTTTCTTGATCAATTATTTTCTTTTGTATCAAAAAAGGCAAAACATGCCTTCTATTTTCATTTTGAACATATTATGTTCCTCATGGTGACGGCGAGGTCAGGGTCATGTCAGGGGTGATCTCAGATCACGCCTCTTTCCCCAATAAAAGTACTGTTTCAAATCTTGCCACGTCTTTGTAAAACATAATGTAAGTTGCTTTGACACAGCGGATGATGAAAGACTGATAGCCAGATATCAGGCAGGTATAAGATGTTTTTGTCTTCTTCAAGTTTAACTTTGCTTTGCTTAAAAACACAGACATCTATCAGTGTTACACAGTCAATGTTTAGAAATGTAATTGTGGTTACAGGCGCATGTTGCGTTATTTGGATGGTGAAAAAATTTGAATTATAAGATTTTACTATGATATACCGTGGTGTTTAACGATCATTTGCAGAGTACTGCACCCGGTGTCGACCAGCTTATATGTCACTGTCCGCCTGCAATATATGTACGTATATGTGACTCTGACTGTTTGTGTAACATCAGTTTGTCAGTGAGTTATAAGAAAAGTTAATTTCATGAAGTTACTTAGTAATCTTACTATTCCGATCTGACCACAATCCAACCAGTGATCAATGTGTGTGGCAGGCATGATGCAAGGTGACATGACTATAACACACTGTGTATTGACGGCTGTAGGAGTGGAGCTTGACGAGTGTCTACTCGAGAGTCTACAAGCAAATAAAGTTATATTAACAAATTCTCTGTTACACTCCTATGTAACGAAAACGAAACTAAAAATCCCTAAATTCTAAGCAGAATGATATTAAAGCGCAACTGTCCGACCAACGTTATTTACAATCATAATCTCTTTATATTCTGCTGCATTGACAGCAATGATAGACAGATTTAAACTCACAAGGTATCAACATTTCTGATTGGTAGCGATGACTTACAGTGTATAAAAGACTCCAGTTGATGTGATTTATGAGCGAATTTGACTAGACCTTGTCACGTCCACTTCTTTTTTTTGCGACGGTCCTTTCATTATTAGGAACGGAATTTGACATTGAAGTTGCAGCATGGTTCAGGCATGTTTTATAATTTGCTATTAATTTTTAGTCATCATAATGGAAAGGTTGAATTGATCGACATATCTATATCGTCTGCTGATTTATTGAACCAGAGGAAAAAGATTCATGAGATTCTATGTAATTATCAATGCAAGGTTTACGTAGCTCACACCGGTGACATTTTGGGTGACGATTGCATGGAAGAGAGAGGGAGCTTGTTGTTTTTTGCAAAGATTACATCAGAAAACCGTCTTCGAGAAAATCAGATCAACTTTCTTCCTGAAAACAAGTCTCCCTGGCCACGCACATAACAATCTACAGAATATCCGCACAGACTGTATTCATGTACTTGTAATGTATGCAGGGAGCTGTCAGATATGTAGTTGTAGTAGCCTTTACATTAAAACTCTTGATAAATCCGACAAGTATGTAGCCTTAAAAACACTTCAAATCACGGACAAGTTTCTTTCCCTGTATTTCAACTTACAGAAATTACAGTTTTGAGTTATATGCAAAAGTAACTTGACGAAAGATCCAAGTAAGCATGGAAGAACTGAGTGTGTCAGGGCGCCCTCAGCAATCAAATAATGTAAACTACTTTTGTTTCACTGAAAGTTTCACAGAAATCAATCATGGTGATCATTCCAGGCACAGTCCCTCTATCAACTCTGTATATAAAGGGATTGTGCTTCGGGTAATGGTATGTTGACTAGAAAAGGGTCATCATAATTAAATAGCAATTCTGAAAAAAAATAAGAATTTGTTTTTCATACAAAAGAGTACGAGTTTGAGAATCATAATTTTAGTACCGTGAATAGTGTTAATGAAATGTTGAATTGAAATTTGCGACTAATGTACGAAATGTACATCACAGGAAAACACAAATGTATCAGACGACTTTCAGAGATTTATCGTGATTTAAACGACACTGATAAGTGTTGATCATAATATCCTTGGCAGGAATCCGGCAATCTGATTGGCTGGAGCCGGGGTTTATATTCTCAACAAAAAGACCTGCGCGTCGCGTAAAATTTTTGAGCTCGCGCAAATTTCGAACGCCAACTTGAGAGCTCAACGCGCCATAATGTCGAACAAGTTTATGGCTTCAGATTTATTTTGATTGATAAAATTTAGTCCAGTGCATGCAGCTTGAAGAACCAACAAATGAAGGGTTTCTGTAAGCAACGGAAGCTATATAACGACTACATAATTTTTTAAAGTTTTATGAGCGTATTTTTAATAATAAAATTCTTCAAGTTCGATGTCTATTCGCGATATCGATGCATTGCGTAACAATATTTTATGAAATGAGCTGTGCATGCGCGCGTGTTCTGAAACGTTCTTTTTTAGAAATTGTATGAGGCTTGGCGCTCCTGAACTCTCGTTCCAACTTCGGCCCCAAATAACGAAATTGTCCACTTGTTTTTAACTTTAGCATATTATAATCAGGTTATAAACGGTGCGCTCGGGTATTTGGTTGCGGATATAAGAACTCTAGGTGAAAATTAGCATATTTGAGTGAAATAATCACCAGTTCGTGTACACTCTAAAATAGAAGACGTTCAAAATATATCCCATAAACGCCCATGTGACTAAAATGAACCAATCACCATGTCGATAACGTCATGCGGAACACCGCCACAAACGTTGAGACGTACGTCTGTGGTCTGACACATGCGCATATCGCGACTGCTCGCTTCCGCCTACCGAGGAAAAGAACAGAGTCGCAGCAACAGAATCATGGAACTTAAACATCGTAAAGTTCATGCCATGGACGAAAGACACTTTCATATGGTCTTCTAGACGTTTTTAGCTGAGGACGCACAATTGATGTAACCATCGGATGGCCAGTCATTTCATGTCTTCGTCCACAGTTCGATATAACACCGGGAAAACAGACCTGTACGCAGGGCTTACGGCTGCAATACTAGTCAGGCGACCTGCGATCAACAAAGCTTCCCGTTTTCAAAACCGCGCACCGTTGCGCACCTATCCGTGGGACCCAAGTGTTTGGCATTATTAGAAAGCTGGTTTACTGCTCCTACGAATGATATAAGAAATAACAAAGTAAGCTAGAACTACGATCGTAAAACGCCCGCAAAAATTAGTCGACTGTCAACGTTAAAATCGCGGGAAAGCGTGATGGCGATTTGCGTATTTCAATGACTAACTTCAAAATGATGTAACGAGAAACATCTCGCACGTACCACCCTCCAAAGCTGCCATTTTAAAGTGTAGATCATTTTGGAGATATTCGAAAGACACCGAATATCTTTCAACTGTGTTTAAAAAAACCGCCGAAAATTGCCAATGGCTTCGTTCCCGCAAAATCGTACGTTCACTTCCGCTTTTACAAATTTAAATATTCATGAGAAATTCCCTTCTGCCATTGGCCAATACAAAAGGTCAAGACTTCAGCAAATGTCTCCTATTTTAGAGTGTACACAAACTGATCACCTCGCTTCGCTCGGTGATTGTTTCCCGCCAAATATGCTAATTTTCAACCCCCCCCCCCCAGGTCTTATATCCGCAACCAAATAACCTCGCTTGCCGTTTATAACCTCTAAATCATAGACCTTAGGGCTTGGGTTCAATGCATTTGACCAGGGTATTTCTGATTTGAGAACCTAAGCCATTCGGAAAACCTCGGATGTAAACAAAGCATATGAAAATGGCGGCCTCCTCGTATACCCATGCCATCGATATACTCGCCGATCATCAGTGTTTATTGACGGTAGCAGTGGAAGACTCACACTTAGTTGCTCATTTGAATTGCTATTGACTCGTTAGAAATGGTTTTTGGCAGTGTAAATGTGAGTATTGCTGCAGAGCAGCAGCTGGAGGATTTGTTTTGTATTATTACAACTCCTCGTTGTGGTCCACAAAAACGGGTTGTACCATGGAAGTGTAACACCCTCCTTTTCGCTTCCTTTCCCTTTTCCCAGGATTTCATACTTTTAAACTTAAACTTGTAGTACTTCACTTGAACTCTAGTAACCTCACAGTGACCTCCAAGACTACACTGAGTTCCTATGCTTATTCCCTTGACGATTGTAGTTTCCTATTACTCACTAAAACTGTTTACGTTTACAACCTTGAAGTAATCGTCACTGTCTTGTGTTGAGTGATGTATTGTTTTAACAGCTGTTAAACTCGTTAGAAGTGACCGGAGGTTGACGTTGACTCAAACTTCGTGTTGAAAGAACACTTCGTCCTGTTTTGACAATATTTCTTGTCCTTTAATATTTTCCGACATGATCTGTATTTGATTAAAATTGTAGCTTGAGTCATTCATTATAATATGTAGATTGGGGAACTATTTAAGTTGTACACTTTGTAGAAGTAGATCAGACCGTAGAGCGGAGCAGAGGCCACAGAACGGAGCTGAGAACGGTGTTTAGTAATAAAGATTGAAGTTGTGTTTACAACCGACAACTTTGTTGTCAGCTTCAGTTACTGAAAGCATTACGATCCCAGACCGGTACCTCAACCAAGAGATGGTGAAAGTACAGCTGTGACAAATAAGGTACCTGACTGGTACCTCCGTGGTCGTACTGTAAATTATTGCCGTCGACTGTCTGTCAGGAAATTCACTTCCGATGACTGTAACCAGCCGATATCTTAGAACTGAAGACCACTAATCTGTATAAAATATCTACAGAATAATAGTTCCAGACCCAAAGAACGTTGGTTGAGAACGAGTAACAACGCCATCGTTAGCCCTGCGTACGATTCTATGTGTTCCCGGTGTGTGTATACGGTATTCCACCACAGGCTATACCTTATAACGCCAGGAACACACAGCATCGTAAACAGGGCTACGTTGGTTTCGACCGAGTTGCAACACAGATCGTATTATGACCGTATTCGACTATCGTACACTGCCCGACGGGAAATAGCCGCCCATTCCTGTAACCAGAGTCTGTTTCTATAAACAGTAGTGGTTTTGGTATTTATATATCGACTGATTACAGTAATTGGAAGGTTATTTTCCGGGTGGGCACTGCTTATACATGAAGGAACGGAATTATTCAAAACATGTCAACGCAGCCTCTCATGTACGTAAAATGCACTTTAATTTTATTGCTTTTACACTGGTATCTTAGAACGGACTAAAATTCACTTGTCAATGATAATAATGCACCCACTTGTACAGGCCGAGTTAACAACCGGAACACTTGATGTATCTCAACATGCCTTGAGGAGTAGAAGTTACTAGAACAAAAAAATAAAGAGGACATCAAACCCAACAATATAGCAAATGATCCCTGCAGTGTTTTTACTTAGGCCGGTACATTTTACCAGGGTTCACTATCACGTTACCTGGTTCTCCTCACAATATCATAATACAATTGTCTTAGAAATGGATGTTAGAATAAAATAAATGTTGGTGTCTCCCTCGGTATAAAAATTCAGAAATGTGCGCAAAATCATTATAGCGGCTGTCTTCTTTCCAAAATTCAGCAATGAGGGGAGTTCTAAGTCACATCATATATGTGAAATAGTAGCACAACAGATATAGCATTGTGTATACTAGCAAGAGGTAGTTACTGACTGCCTAGCATTTGTATGCTGATCTTTTTTCCTAAACTGAAGACTGTCGAAAATCAATTGTACTTCCAGAAATGGTTATACTCCGGAAAAAAGATGCTTGTGGCGTTGTGAAGACTCAGTATGCCAAAGAGATCACAAGATGTCGGTATAAACGTTCCCACATTTACATACGCATCTGAATATACATATTTTATGTGAGTTTGTGCATGTGGTTTTGCTTGTATCGTAGTCTATTTGAATTCAGGGTTTAACCAATTAGTGCAAGTTGTTTAGAGGTAACAGTAAAACCAAGCATTCACAGTGTACACCTTAAAATGACAAGACTTTTTATTGTCAAATAAACGCAAAGAAGAATGTCAAAAAGAAGGATATCAAAACTGAACATTTCAGTAGACTCTTGACATGTAGGAACATCTCAAGAGAATACAACTAACGCAGTCAGAATTGTCATTGCAACCACCACTGTGTTCAATATTAATTGGATATTTAGCATTAGCGCCCTCTACCGCGATGGTTGACACAATATTCAAAGGACAGACTTCTAAATTATAGTGGTTTTTTTTTTCGTTAATTTAATTGAGTCAATAAATGACCTGTATTTTTTATTGAAATTAGCAGTCATTCTAACTGTTCCTTTATTTCTGTTGTTATACTGTGAAGACTCAGTTTATTCTGTTCCTATTCACAGGGGATCAGCTATTGCAAGAATTGTTGGAAACAATGAAAATTGTGTTTACATGTGAGTATAGGAAGAAACCAGTCGAAGAGAAATATTGACAGGAAAATTATAGTACAGTTGTTTAGTTGACGATAGACTTTGAATTTTACTTAGTCTATAAAGATTATTTCACTGTTTTCCATCTTTAAATCTGCAAGTTTCTGCGTTGATGCCACTACAATAGAGGATATGGACGGTCATCCTAATTTTACGTTTTGAATTTTATATGAATTTACAATTTTGTCCTTCACTTATGTTCCATTCACACCGGCAACCTCTCATTATGATTGACAGACATATATTAGGATGATTTAAAATCCATTTACACAAATAGAGTTAGCAAATTTACTGATGACTTTTCAAAATGTCACTAACAAAATAAACAAAGCATGTCATATAATAAGGAACACAGACAGCAAAATTGTCAGTTACAAAATATTTTTAAACCAGTATCTGACTTGCTGAAACATCATATGTTGTCTCTTTCTAATCAAGGTCAGTTCATAGTGTGTACTTTCATCTTGTATGCAAACAACAAAGGTGACTATTATCTGTATGAAATGGAAGCTTTCAAATTTGTGAAGTTGGTACACATTACTAAGCCTTCTGAAGTAACTGCATATTCATATTCACCGCCGTAAAATTGGAAGGGAATTTTTGTAGAAACACTATCAATGGATGGAGATTTGCGTATCCAAATATTATCAAATGAGCGCAGTACACGTATTCAACGCCGTATGTAAAAAACAAAGTAAAAATTATATCTCATCAGAGAGATTTAACTTTCTAACAACGTCATTGTTACATTTCAACTTCAAATATGAGTGAATCATCGAAAAAGTGAAGAAGCCACTTATATGAATATTTCTAAGATGACTGAATGTCTCATTGATTGAATTCTTGAAAGGTGACGATGATAAACCAATCAATCACCGCTCAGTGTACTTGAATCAACACATTAGCAATGTCCTCGCGTATTTTGGAATTTCTAGGGACAAGATCAAAGTGATTTTATCTATGAGAATGGAATGTATGTGGGCCGTACTTTCCTGAAAAATAAAAAAAAGCACAAAAAGTTTGATAAGCATCTCTGTGGAAAGTGATTTTTTATTCATCGCACAGCCTCGATATGTGGAGATCTCGCTATATAGCACCCTCTTTAGACCAGTTTGGTCAAGATTCTGAGCGTGAATTCGATCCCTGCTTCATCAGTTAGCAGTATAAGTATTTACTTGGAGTCGGCTACAAGTGTATAACTGTATGGTAGAATACAGTAACGTAGAACGGGCAATATTTGGCATTGAGCTACGATATTTCAATCTTAACTGTATTTTTAAATTTGAAACTGAAATAGCGCTGCCTACCAGTTGACAGCAAACAAAAGTGGCGTATCACACATTAATAAACATCAACCAAATGAAGTTCACCATTCATCAGCATTACATCGTATGACGTAAAAAATTTTGTTGAAAATATCACATATCAAGTACTAGACGAAGTATGATAAACTGTTCAGTGTCTTAGTCTTTGTTTGACAGCACACATATGACAGGTCACGGTCAGTGCACGATGCCAAACAATAGCATTGACAGTACACATATGACAGGTCATGGTCAGTGCACGATGCCAAACAATAGCATTGACATTACACATATGACAGGTCATGGTCAGTGCACGATGCCAAACAATAGCATTGACATTACACATATGACAGGTCATGACAGGTCACGGTCAGTGCACGATGCCAAACAATAGCATTGACAGTACACATATGACAGGTCATGACAGGTCATGACAGGTCATGGTCAATGCACAATGCATTACAATAGAAGACGACCTCAGTGAAATATTAATGTACATATGGATATTAGATGCATCAATGTGAACAATACTCATTAAGAGTTAGATGAAGAGCTAGTAAACATTAAAGGCGTAATCAGCATAAAATGTTTTCAGAGAGGAAAACGAATATGGTGCATGATGAACTGCAAACTTATCTAAAGTCTGTAATGACATATTCCATTTGAAATTAAAAATAAAAGTTTTTCATATTTTTTGATAGTTTCATCCATTTAGAACTCTTAATACTTGCAGGGAATACTATCATGAATTTTGAATCTCGAAAAGTCCTTGTTCCTTGCTGTAAAATGGAATTTAAATTGAAATGTTGCTTCACTAAAACAGTACCTACCTGATAAGTTCAAATATAGCCAGACAATTTGGATGGAAATATTTCCGCGTAGGATATGGATATCGTCTGACCAGCACTGCCTGATGATGTCGGCCTGGTACAGTCCCCCATACTGCCTCAGACAAAAGTTTTCTGATGGAAGATCCCGTCAAACTTAGCATTACTTACCTTGCGAAGATGCGTGTATGTACAGTGAATGAGTATAGTTTGTATGCAGCTAAAGTCAGAGAGAAGAATCTATGTACAGATCTACTCTTATGAACAAACAGAGGCATAGTTTGGAGGACACCAACCACATCTCGGGGGGGGGGGTGAGCAGCTGTATGTAGTATATAGGGAAAGAGACACAAATGAAGGGATGTTTCTTGAGTATAGTACATGACATTCGTTGTAAAAGATTTACAACATTATCTTTTAAAATGCATTTCGGAAATAGTAAGGCTAAAACGAAGTGAGGACCCCGAACATTATGACAGGTGTTTACGTACGTGTCATAGTGGTGGAGTATGTGCATTCTTTACTGGGAACGACCAAACCATTCTTTAAAGACGATTGTTTTTCAAAAAAATCGCATAAAAGTATTATTGTAAGTCACTTCCCGGCAAAAGCGTGGTCCATCCCTGAAGTAATAAAATGAACAACTTGGAATGTCATTTTGAAATGATCGATTTGATTTCACAGACACAAGTAGCTTTGTCTGTCTAACCATATACCAAAGGCATGTCAATGCAGTATTTGAACACTTTGAAGCATTGAGTCTAGGAAAACGAACGCCATGAACCGTCTAGTCAAAAATACTAAAATCAAAGTCTTCAAGGGACAATCTCAAAATAAAAAGTAGTTTTCTATTAAATTGACTTCTCGTAATTACAGATGAAATCGTAAAATATTGTTTTAACATTTATAAGTTTATTGATGAATTCGTAAGACTCGTCGTTATTTTTATGATATGTTTACATTCACTTTGGGAAATATCGTTGTCGGCAAACGCCGCTGTGAATGAATCTTCCATGAGAGAACGGAAGATAGTGCATGATATGTAAATCTACATAGTTCTTTGAACGGATAAGTCCGTGAGCTTTGATAAAATTAGTTTAATATTTTCCTTAACATGGTGTGTACTTGGTTATCTGAAAAATGACAACGAACGATGCAAGAAATGTTTAGTTTATCGATACTCTTCATTCTCAAATATTTGTTTACCTTGAAACTATCGTTGCATCCGCATCCTTCAATGTATGTATGTGTGTAACCGTTACGGTTACCTATAGCAGAGTCTATCCTAGTCTTGTTCTCTGTTTGTCATTCCTTTTCTCTTCATCCTCCGTCGCATCTGTCTAGCCGAATGTCTAGCACCGACTTGCTGTCTAACTTAATTCTACCTTACAGTCTCTATCCCCATGCCCCTCTGCGTCTCTCTCTCTCTCTCTCTCTCTCTCTCTCTCTCTCTCTCTCTCTAAAAAAAGAACATTTTCATGATCGATTGGACTTGCAAGGATTGTCTTCAAAACGTTCTTGTCACGTGTTGTTTCTGGGGCAGTGTTTTCCCTAAATTATGTGGTTTCGCGGTCTTGGCCTAAATATTTAGGTGTCGTACAAGCATCGTGGATGTACTGTCCACTTCGTTTCAACAAAATGCACGACTGCATGAGTTATGTGTCGTTACTATGGTAAAATACTGAAGACTGGAGGCTTGAGAAAGTTCGGATAACGGTGCCAAATAGAAGGGAGGTGTCTGTATAGAGCAAATATAACAAAGTAGATACCAAACAACACTCCTGATGAGGACTTATTATTTATCCCTTCATAATGGTTTGACGGATTAAATCGTATAAAAAGATGTGTTTTATATTGCCTGTAGCAGTTTCGAAAGGATAAAGTGACCAGTGGTCACGGGGACACCGTGGGGCAATGATTAAGGTTAAAGTCTCACTATCAGAGGATGGTGAATTCGAGACCCGGTAAGTCTGATGTAACGGACTCGCTGTTGGAGGATGGTGAGTTCTATGATGTTATACGAATGGGCAAGGGCCTTCGCCTGTTTGATGGTAAGTTTAATGAAATAAAATAAAAATCACGCAGTTTTAGGTCAAAGCCTCTGTTCTGTGCAAGGTGGTAACGGCAAACGAGCTCGTCAATCTTTCGAACAATTTCAGAACTTTTGAACTAAACCGAGCCATTCAGTCTGAGAGAAAATCTAAAGAATTTCCAAATCTTCTTTAAATATCATTTTAAACATGGAATCTTTCATATTTTCAATGATTTCGCTAAATGTAGACTAATTTCTGGCTTTGCAATATTCATTCTTTCTCAATAAAAAGTCCATGTATACAAGGCACTGAAATGTTAACTTTATATAAGCCTACTAGCTCTTCTTATACTGTGGGTTTCACGCCATAAGGCGCGTTCTTACATATCTTAGAACCACTGAAGTAATTGTTAATAATGAGCGATTCGTTTAGATATGGTGGGCGTCTACGTGCAAACACGCTAGTTCGTATTTCTCAATCAAACAAAACAAAAAGACATGTTCATAATACGCACATGCATGTATTCATACACACACGTTAATGACACATACATATATTGATAATTATTTATACATATTATATGACAGTACACTATCATTATTATATGAGTAGAGAAAGCCGATAATTTGAGTACAATAAATGATTGAAAGTTGATAATTAGGGTACATTGAATGATTGATAACTGGAGGTAATTGCTTTGGGACGTTGAGCAGT
>LD369291.1:0-10734 GCA_001465055.1 Ptychodera flava
TTAAACGTAAACTGCTGAGTTCACCCTTTTGTTCGTTTTCTCTGCACGTAACAATGGCTGTCAAAAATCTATGTCGACAAAATTACAAAATTGCTATCTCCTCCGTGGAAAAGGGGTTTATCTTCTGGTTTATCTTCTAATTATTCACAGTGAGAAATCAGAAAATTATGATTATCAGACCTATGTTGCAAGAAGTTTGAAATGCTGACCGAGTTGTTCTGTGTACAGAAGAAATTTGCTTCAATTAGTGAGTGATCTCTGTGTGTACAGATCGTGGAGAATTATGGGTAGCCTCTCTTACTGTGCATGCTGCTATGATCACTCATGAAGACATGGGGTGGGGTATCATTGCATTTCACTGATGTCATGTTTTGGTTTATTTTCTTTAGCAACCATGATAAATGCAAGAGCACAGAAAACAAAGTACAATCAATGCATATCATACTGTTGAAGCCTTTATTATAAATGACAAAGCAGCTAACAAAATACAATACCATACTGATTATGCCTTTATTACATCAAAAAGTTAATATAATTAAAGGGCAACATTGTGAACTATTTGGATTGCTAACTTTCATGTTCACTATTCCAGTATCTACTAGGGCAGTTGTTTATGTACAAAACTTTGGGTCTTTGTTTGTCACCTATCGATTACTTATTGATTGCTAACATTTGCTGATGGGAGTTGATGCATGCCTCTGCATCTTTTCAAACGGGTAGCTATACTTCTGACCATAACGACAGCACAGATATTCCAATAGGTATTCCAATGCCACTACCTACTGCTACACCCCACGAATTATGTTTGTTGATGAATGTAGTTGTACGTTTTGTATCTGGCCTCTCTGTGGTTGCTGTTAGGTCTATGTCACCTTCGTAGAGGCACTTTCTCGTAAAATTTTTGCGCGCAGTGATCGTTCCAATGATCCACATTTCCATATACACTAGTTCTGTTACATATACAGTAGCAGGAGTTGTAGGTGCATTTGTACAAGGGTGTCCCTTCAGTATCATTGTTTGACTTTTTGCATGAGTCTCGTATGTTCGGAGGAAACTGTCTACACGTAACAGGACTGTGCCTGTCTTTATGACAAGGGCACTCATGCATCTCACATTGCTGTCGATTTATAATCGACGTACAGTTTCCTCCCTCTTTCCAAAGTACACTCTGCGATTGACATTTTCCCATTGTCAATCAATACATAATTCGACTTGTTTAAGGTGTCACAAGAATTTGGAATTAATTTAGCGCAAAGGGATTTCGAATTCTTGCTTTGGCACACCCACAAACCGTTTGTTTTAGCATCATTGCCACATGTGCATTTACAAACTGTCAAATAACAAACATTGGTCGGGATTTCCTGATCACTTACTATAGCTATGCAATTTCTTGATGAAATGCCAGGCACTTTTATGCACGTCTTGTTGCTTGATGTCATTGTTTTTGTTGGGCACGAACATTGTGCAGAGTGGGTGCACTTGACCTCGTCTATTTCTGTACTCCACTTTGCACGCCATTTCCACAGTGTGATGTATGGACTGCATTCGTTTGCTGAAGAAATATTCGTGTTTGATCGATTCTCGAGACCTGTAAAGTCTAGCCGACCATCAAGAATTCCTTGATGCAATGGCGAGTTTGCAGCAAAAGCAATATCCACCATCAATGCTGTTATTATTAAGTGCCTGAAGACTGTCACGTACAACATATGTTGGTACTTGGGGAGGTATGTCTCAAGCATAGGATAGATCATAAGTGTCCACATTTTCTGCATTTTCCTAAATGCTGACCTTAAAATTTCTGAGATAATAAAAGCACCTTATTTGTTTTATATAAAGGAGGGGCTTAGTGCCATCCTTGTAGGTCACTGTCACTGGAGTCATCCGCTATGTCTATTGCCTGACCCTCTCCGTCTTCAGTGGACAAATCGTCATCGAGCTCATCACCGGAACTGTTTTCTGTGTAAGAGTACCTATATGTTTGGGGAGTCCGAAATATTGATTTAGGGAATTCAATTGTACTCAGTACATGGGAAGGATCTTGCCAGAGATTGTGATACTATGCAACTCTGTACTGGAGCTTGACTAGAAATTGTTTAGGTTTCACCATGTTATCATCGAAGTGTTTGTTCAGTACTATACAACAATTGTTTGTCTCTTATGTCATGAACACCACTGTCCACACATAATTGTTTCATCCAAGAAACAAATAAGACAATGGCTTTGAAAGGTATGACAAGAGCAATGCATTCTCCATTCGTCCCATGCCTGGCTGGGTAACTCATCTCACCCCATTGTCTCTCTAAGAGACTGCCATTGAATGTCTTGTTCAAAGCCCCTTTGATGTGATCGTCTGTGATTGCAGATATCAGTGTAGACTGAAGGTCCTGCGAGCTGGCGCTGTCAATTGTATTTACTAAAACTTTATATACGTCATCTTCCTTGCAAATTTTGTATCTGGTGAAGTTTCACATATCTATCGAATACCCCTTTCAAGTGTAGAAAGTATATTGTGAACTGCAGGGACGTAACATACTACAAAAGACTCTTGCTATATATTTTAAAACAGTTTGTCTTTATGAAGCAGACCTGGCTTATGCCTTTCTAAATACTTATACTTGTTCACGGTCCTAGTAACCTGGGTGTAATAAGGGTAAAACGATACAAATGTGATAATCCAACAAGAAATATAAGGAGAAATGTATACACATTGAAATTATGCAAACATCTGTGACAGTTTCTTTACACTTGTGAAATTCGCTTGTGCGAATATTTTTGCCAAGGGTTGAAAATTTATTTGGTTTGTGCAAAATATTTTTTTTCACCTGGTTCGAATGGTTCAAGAAAGAAACCCTCTGAAGTATACCCATCTGTTTGTGTCACAGATAACTCAATATTTGTACCGGAATGAGTCATGTATTGAATCGGAAGATATTCCGGTGAAAGTTGTATTTCAGCTTTTTTAGGAAAGTTGGATTGCTGGCCCACTTTGTAACATACGATGTAGTTTTCGTGGCTGAGCGAAGTTGAGCCTTTTGTCTGCCGACAAAATGTCAAATTGTTGTAGTTTTTGTGGATCAAAATGAAAGAAGTGAAGCCGTTCACCAAGGCGAAAACAGAATGTAATATCACATTGGTGAATTTTTGTTATGCTCTGAGACCATTCTTTTCCTCGCTCTCTGATTGAGAGTGTGTCGGGCAATAAGTTAACTATTGGGAACGGTTCCTCGAATTGGTCGTTGCTCCCAAAGCTTGAACTGAAGGGTAATTTAGACAAAAATTGGAAGAAGTGGAAGCAAATCTGGGATACATATGAAATCGTGACAAAACTCAACGCCACTATGTGTTGTTGCTTTGTTGTGTCGCCCTCTCGCGTCGGCTCTTTACTCTTTACTTAGTTGTTATGCGCATGCGTTTCTCTCTCTCTCTCCGCATCGCCATGTTGTAGTTGTGTTAGTCTTGTACCAGTCGTAATAAAGGTCGACGTTTATCTCCGACATCCTGTGTCTGGTTGTGGTCTTGACCTGATGGTTAAATGGGGATTGTCTCCTCACTGGCGTGGCGGCAGCGATTTACGGACCTACGCGCCATTTACAAAATAATGAAGCTTTTCGAACCGACCTTTCCTGTACCAGCAGCCGTCTAGACTTCACGCATAGGTGGACAACCAGTCAGTAACTTTAATATTACTGGATAATGCAGACGTTCGGACACTCTCAAGCAAGGGTTTTCAGTAAGGTTGACCTCAAGGAAGGTCTCCTTCAAGTCTGTCTTGATGAGGAATCCAGTTTTTTGACAACCTTTCAAACCCCCTTGGGTCGTAATAGATTCACAAGGCTACCGTTTGGGTTGTCTCCAGCACCGGAATACTTCCAACAGATACTAGATCAAAACCTTGAAGGGTTACCTGGAGTTTTTAGAATTGCGGATGATATTTTGTTCAAAGGCGTGGGTGGCTCTGAAGGCAAAGCCATTGCAGACCAGGACAGAAACCTAATTGGACGGCTTGAAAGATGTAGAGAAAGGAACATCAAATTAAACAGAGACAAGTTTGTCCTGAAATCCACGGAGATGCCATTCAGCTGCCACCTTTTAACACCGGAGGGACTCAAACCAGATCCATCAAAGGTAGAGGCCAAACAGAAGATGGAAAAAACAGAGGATGCAACTGCTGTCCAGCGCATCATAGGCATGGTAAAATACTTGTCAAAGTTTCTCAGCGATCTCTCACACATCTGTGAGCCGCTTAAAAGACTAACGCATAAAGATGTTACCTGGCACTGGGGAAAAGAGCAAGATGAAGCTTTTACTAAAATTAAAGAGGCAGTTACGTCAGCTCCAGTTCTGTGCTATTTTGACTCCCAGAAACCAATGGAAGGCCAAGGAGATGCCTCGTCAAAAGGGCTTGGGTTTGCTTTGATGCAGGAGGGACAACCAGTCACCTATGCAAGCAGGGCTCTTACCCCAACAGAGCAGAAATACTCCCACATTGAAAAGGAGCTGTTAGCACTTGTGTTTGGCATTGAAAGAAACCACCAATATGTCTATGGCAGAAAAGTCATACTGTGGACTGACCAAAAGCCACTGGTGTCCATCAGCAACAAACCTCTCGCGTCAGCACCCAGACGTTTGCAGAGATTGTTACTCAGGCTGCAAAATTATGATGTTGACATACGGTACAGAAAAGGCACAGAGATGTATATTGCAGACACACTCTCTAGAGCTTATCTAAACACTAACAACAGATCAGCAGTGGAGGAGGAAACTGAGAGCATACACATGATAGATTTCCTGCCTATGTCAGAGCCACAGCTGCGTCAAGTTCAGGAGGAAACTGCAAAAGATGAAGTTCTACAAGCCCTACAAGAAGTGGTTCTGAAGGGATGGCCAGACAAGAAGGACGACTTGCCAGTGAAGCTGCATCCGTATATCAACTGCCGTGATGAGCTAGCTGTTCAAGACAGTGTAGTATTCAAGGGACTGAGATGCATTATCCCTGTAAGTTTGCGGCCTAAAATAAGGCAAAGACTGCACAGTGCACACATTGGCATTCAGGGCTGCCTTAGAAGGGCCAGGGAAGTTGTATATTGGCCAGGAATGAACAGTGACCTGACGGACTGTATTGCGAAGTGTGAGGTTTGTAATGCCTACCAACCAAACCAACAAAATGAACCTTTGATCTGCCACGAACCCCCTTCACGCCCATGGAAGAAGATAGCTTCGAACATTTTCACGTTTGACAACAAGGATTATTTGTGCACCGTGGATTACTACTCCAACTTTTTTGAAGTAGATAGACTGTATGAAAAGTCTGTGAAGGAAGTTATCAAACTGACAAAAAGACATTTTGCTACTCATGGTATTCCGGATGCATTCCACAGCGATAACATACCATCAGACATTAAACTGGTCCAATAATCATTTCCATTCAAGGTAATATATTACCAGTTCCATGGGACAATTGTGATTTACAAATTTAAGTAGGACCATCCTGAACCACTGATAATTAGTGGTGGTACCAGGTAATTCCTTCGAGTTCACAGACTTTGCAAAGAAGTATGAGTTTGAGCATATTTTAAGCTCTCCTGAATACCCACAGAGCAATGGTAAAGCCGAAAATGCAGTCAAAACAGCAAAGAAGCTTATGAAGAAATCCAAGGGGGCAGGCACTGATGTTTTTCTGGCACTTTTAGACTGGAGAAATACACCTAGTGCAGGCATGGATTCATCGCCTGCTCAGCGCCTTTTTGGCAGGCGTACCAAGACACTGATACCAACGGCCAGTGCATTGTTAAAGCCAAGGAGTGTTGAAGATGTTCAACAAAAACTGCTCAGGAGAAAGACAGGGCAAGTGAAATACTACGACAGGAAAGTGAAAGAGCTCCCATCACTTATTCCAGGAGATTCCGTCCGTGTGAAGCCAAGTCCACACAGCCGGTCTGGTAAATGGCTTAAAGCCCAAGTAGAGCAGAGAAGTCAGAACAGAGAGTGGAAGATTGTTAAGAAGAAATCGAAAGTTTCTGAGAAGCACAAGAGAACCTTTTGACACGAAGTTTGTCCCAGAGACAAATAAACAAGCTGTCGAGCTAGTTCAACCTCAAATGTTTAAAGCAGCATCATCATAATTGCATGTTTTCCCTTATAATGAGGATACTGCTGCAGAAAACATTCCAGAGTATGCTTCTAACCACCACACAGAGTCTGATGCTCCGCCTTCTGCACCACAAACTGTAATCTCTCCAGCAGGTCACACCAGTGTCACTCGTAGCGGGCGCACTTCAACACCACCGGCCTACCTGAAGGACTTTGTGACTTAATTAAAAAAAACCAAAAAAACAAAAACAAAAAACAAACTCAGCATTGTTAATCGATAGTTAATAATGCTTTCTGCTGACATTGGGTAGTGCACTACCACTCTAATTTGAACTCAGAACATTCACTGTGTTGAAGTTACTGTTTGCAAAAAAAAACAACAAACAAACAAAAAAACTTTTGGCTGTTATGGTTTGCTATGTTCAAGTAGTTGTTTAAACCCGTTTAGCTTCAAAAACACGTTTGAAATTCCAAAAAAGGAAAGATGTGACGTCAGCTACCTTATTTGGTTGTGTTTTGATGTACTACGCATGCGTCAATTTTTAGCTAGCCTGGCATGTTGCTCGTGCTGCAGTAAAGAGTTCCTGACTAGTGTTCCACTTTACTTATGTGGTTTGTGTCTGATTTATCCAAGAGTTCGTCACTCATGGTGTTGAACGTTACAGCAGGCTTGTCGAAAATTCAGGAACGGGTTGGTGATAATCCGATCCAGAAAGTGTTACCATCAACAGCATGTCGTGACATTCAAAACAAAACAATGGGCGGCGACTTACAAGAACAACATCTCTCCAGCTTGACATTAGAGTCAAATAGGCGTCAGTGTCATCGGAAACTTGGAGTATTTTTTTCGACGTGGAATCACTCACAGTGGCAGACATTATATCGGCTTCAGATGGTACTCGTATAATGGCAGACAAAGCCGATTCCAACTCATCCCATGAATCTCTACCATAAATCTTTTTCCACCAACCATACCCGCGACCATTCCGGCCTACCATGTTGAAATGCTGTCTTTGTGGATGCAGCAGATATATACGAAACGGCAATGACAAATACGTGTTTTGAAGTCTGCCTTGGAACAGATCCAGGAGTCGCTGTCTGAACCAGGGGTTTTTCAACAGCCTCGTTGGACTACCCGAAAAAGGAAAACTCCCCTTGCTATCCATTTGTGCAGTTAACTTTTCTTTCGCTTGTGTCATGATTTTTTGTTGTTCCCTTTTGTTGGGCATGCTGTCAATTTCACAATTGAGTTTGTCTAACCATTTACTAATGGGACTGCTCTTTGCACGTTTTGCTACTGAATACTTTTTTGTAAAAGGGATGCCTTTGTCAATGCAAAGCACCAAATCTTGAAGGACTTTTAGAGTCGCACCTTCATCCTGACATTGCTGTTGATCTTGCAAGTTCCTGATAGAGTAAGCAAAGTCCACAGTGTCATGCATAAAACTGTCTAATATCAATTCTTCTCTGTTGATAACTGTAACTTTATTTTGGATGCAACGATTTCCATTCCGTTCAATTTCGGACAGGTCGCAAATGATATTCGCATTGGAAAAACAGTCCAAATAGCTCAGATAGAATTCAAAGTGGGTGGTACATGTGCCATGTAGACCAGAGGAAATTCTATAGAATGTCTGAGTGGCATCCATTACGAGAACCTGTCTGTCTTTCACAGAGTCATGTACACTGAGTAATCCAAAAAGTCCGGAATCACTTAGGGAATGTAGGAAGTTACTCGCAATCCCCATTCTGTATTCTGAACAACGATACAAGTAGTGATGTTTCCCTTTGGTATGCCACCTTTATATACCGGGGGTATACAAAACGAAGACCGAAGATCGAAGACCGAACACCGAAGATCGAAGACCCAAGACCGAAGACCCCTGAATTTAGATTAAAGGCACGATGCACTCTAACCGGCAAGGACGGATCGAACGTTATAATATTTAGTACGCAGTAATTACGCTGTTTCAGACATAATACACGCCAAATTACCATCACATCGGAGTCAAACTGAAACACTCGCCTGCGCGACTTGATAACGATGGCGGTAACATTTCAAACACAATACACGAAGTTCAACCGAAATTAAGCCAATACGGCAAAATATGGCCCTTAAATACCGGAGATATCACAGTTCTTTGATTTGTACTTTTGACTTTGACAGATACGGCACTTGCCGCTAGTATTGGTTTCGGATTGTAATTCTCAAATAGGCGCAACTATTTTAAGTTTTAATGGTTCATATGGCCATTTTCGATATCATTGTGGATGAATAACTCTCACCTTGACCAATTGAAACAATTCCGACGAAATATGGACGATTATTACGAAAGATATGCCAGGGTCTTCGTTTTGTACATTTGGACTTGAAAAACGCCCAAAATTAGTATGTTTTTCTTAAATTTCTCCAAACATATACGTCCAAATTTTGTTTTTGGCACGGAATTGACTTCCTTCCACTATTATTCACAAATTAAACCAATACCGACAATGAATGGCCCTTAAATACCGGAGATATCAAGGGTCTTCGTTTTGTACTTTTGTCTTTGACAGATACGGTAAGCCGCTGGCGTTCGTTTCGGATTCCGATTCTTAAATAAACGCAACTATTTTAGGTTTTAATGTTTCATATGGCCATTTTTGATATAGTTGTGGATGAATAACTCTCTCCTTGACCAATTGAAATAATCCCGACGAAAAATGGACGATTATTACGAAAGATATGCCAGGGTCTTCGTTTTGTACATTTGGACTTGAAAAACGCAGAAAATTAGTAGGTTTTCTTAAATTACTCCGAAAATATACGTCCAAATTTTGTTTTTGGCACGGATTCGACTTCCTCCCACTATTCGTCACAAAATAACCAAATACCGACAATGAATGGCACATAAATACCGAAGATATCAAGGGTCTCCGTTTTGTACTTTTGACTTTGACAGACTCGGATACGGTACTAGTCGCTGGCATTCGTTTTGGATTCCGATTCTTAAATAAACGCAACTATTTTAGGTTTTAATGTTTCATATGGCCATTTTTGATATAGTTGTGGATGAATAACTCTCTCCTTGACCAATAGAAAAAATCCCGACGAAATATGGACGATTATTACGAGAGATATGCCAGGGTCTTCGTTTTGTACATTTGGACTTGAAAAACGCCCAAAATTAGTATGTTTTTCTTAAATTACTCCAAAAATATACGTCCAAATTTTGTTTTTGGCACGAAATTGACTTCCTCCCCCTATTCTTCACAAATTAAACCAATACCGACAATGAATGGCCCTTAAATACCGGAGATATCAAGGGTCTTCGTTTTGTACTTTTGTCTTTGACAGATACGGTAAGCCGCTGGCGTTCGTTTCGGATTCCGATTCTTAAATAAACGCAACTATTTTAGGTTTTAATGTTTCATATGGCCATTTTTGATATAGTTGTGGATGAATTACTCTCTCTTTGACCAATTGAAATAATCCCGACGAAAAATGGACGATTACTACGAAAGATATGCCAGGGTCTTCGTTTTGTACATTTGGACTTGAAAAACGCCCAAAATAAGTAGGTTTTTTTAATTACTCCAAAAATATACGTCCAAATTTTGTTTTTGGCACGGAATTGACTTCCTCTCATTATTATTCATAAACTTAGTGATTACTAGCGAAATATATTGTCCTTAAATACCAGAGATATCGCAGGGTCTTCGTTTTGTACTTTTAGGAGTACAATATACGAGAGTAAGCAACCAATATTGGTTTTGATTGCGATTCTCAAATTGACGTAATCATTTATGTCGTACTGTTTTATGTGTGGGATTTGGTTTTTTTATGGATTGATAACTCACTTGTTGTCCAAATGAATCAACAACTTCGAAAATAATTAAGGCAAATGAAAAAAATTCTGTGTTTCTGATAACTCCCCCGACCCAGCACATTTAAGGACCTCAACCCCGCGAGATTGGGACAAAAGTTTTAAATCACACGTGATTTCATTTCGTCATTCAAATTGCTTTGTTTTTCCTGAAATCAATTAACATTTGTTTTGTTTTCTTTTAAAATCATAACTTGATTTTGAATGTAAAGGAAACAAAAGAAATGTTAAACGATTTCAGGAAAAACAAAGTAATTCCATCCGCGTTAAAAATCAAGGGTAAAAAGGTTGAAAGAGTGAACACCTACAAATATGTTGGATTGATTCTTACAAATACGGTCTCCTGGGATGAACACATTAAAATGTTAATCCATAAATGCCAACAAAGAATGTATTTTCTGCGTAAATGCATAGATTTGATGTATCAGGAAAACGTTTGCATATGTTTTACAGAGCAATGATCGAGTTTGTTATGTGCTCTTGCATTTTCTGTTGTGGTGGTGGTATCACCTCGTTAAATTGCAATCAAATAAACCGTGTCACTGAAGCTGCCAGGAATATACTATAGGCACATTGCCTAGTTTTGACGACTGTATGTGAAACCTGTAAAAGCAAATCTGCAACTATATTGTCCGACAAGACTCATCCACTACATGAGAAAACATGCCGCCAGGAATTGTCCGGTTTCGCAGGCTCGTTATGTATTCAAATGTATGGCATAAAATCAGCATAATGAGGCGTTAGCTGATGACGTAGGACTATCAAGTACGGTTTCCCT
>LD369331.1:0-13846 GCA_001465055.1 Ptychodera flava
TTCTCAAAAATTACAAGTCTGATAGCTATGATATTTGGTATGCAGGTTTCTACATATAAGATGTGCTTTATTTTATAAAACTGCACTTCAGAAAAAAAAACCAAGTCAGCAATATGCATATACCGGTATTAAACATATTTATCTCATGTAAACAGTGCATGGCCTGAAATCCGCTCTCAGACTTACCCGTTTCAAACATGAATGCAAAAAAAATAACATGTATGGTATATGTATACACAGCACGAACAGAAGTGTCCCTGGGCTTAAACACTTCAGTAGCTATTTGTAAATATCTTTTAGGCATATTGATTTCCAACTATCATGAACTGTTTATCAATCTGGCATGCTAGAAGCTAGTTTTCACTTTGTCATTTCGGTAAGGGAGCGGTTAAAATAAGGCCAAAAGGGTGATTTTTGGGAGCGATGTTTCCTCTCAGAGAAAAATGTACACAGTGGCCGATGACTATATAAACTTGAGGAGTGCCCAAGAAAGGATTATGCATAATTATGACGGATTAGATGTAAGATGTAGACAGAGTATTAACTGTTCAACCTAACTGTCGGGACTACTACGGCATCTCGATGCTGTCTACACAAAGGTAAATGTAATGTAATTTTATGTCAACATTCGATCTCGGAAAGGGTTTCATAGCCGCAGAAGGTTCTGATTGAGCCATCCTGATAATGAGTGACATAGTGAATGGAATATCGGTTGATACCACAACTAAAATGCCTGCATTTATATGTAGATATAGATTGGCAGTGTCTGTGATCATGAGGGTATAAGACCTCTATAATGTGATTCAGTCAGCTGCTATTTTTTAGGACTTCACGCACCCCGAAAACAGATTAACACTCACTACTCAACTCCAAGCCTTTCTAAGAAAATACTTTGCCTTTGCTCTATACGACATTTCTGTGCGGAAGACCATTTCTGGAGTCAATTTGGCTGATATAGCCAAATGCCAGTCAGCAGCAGCAAAGTCAAGGGAGAGAATTTGGGAAAACCTGAAAATTAAGACAAGAACGTCAATCTGAGCAGCTGTTCTCGTCGAGAGCTGTCCCAAAACCCTGTCATCGGTATCATTACAAATGCTCTCATCGTACGACAAATCATTGGCCATTGGCGTTAAAGTTTGACTGTAGTATGATCCTTTGTCAGACATTCTCAGGCTATCTTTTACACTCATGGACATCGCTGTAGTTGTTTTGGACTTTCGATGACCCCTTTTTTTGTTTTCTTCCTTTCACGATGCAGTTTTTGTCTCTGCCTTGGATGCTGAACATGTAAGTGTATGTCGGGGTATTCATGTACTCGTCATCACTATGTGGCTTCCAGTGAAATGTACCATTTAGGTATACGGAACGGTTGGAGCTTCTCAAAGAGATGTTGAACATTAAGAAATGTATCCACCGCTCTGGGTGCTTTTTCAAACGTGCAAAAGTGTCTCAAATAAAACATTTGGTATGTGGCAAAGCAACTACAAATACACAGCTGACCGACAGGACTTTTCCGACTCCAATTATGCAGCCAAATATAGTCTTAGGATTCTGATCAAAACTACTCTCTGCCCCAATGATCATTGAAACACCTTCCCTCCACAAAAACATCAATAGGCGGGCGATCTCTGACAAGCGAACTTGACCGTGACTTGTTATCTCTTTTATTTTATAATGACTACAGGTCCTGCCATTACTGCTTTAGATTGTAACACTCGATATATGTTGCTATTTGTGATCCGTACTAACCACAAATTGAATCGTCAAAAATTTCACGTCTGGCCTCGTAGTGTTGCTTATACTCAGAAGTTGCAATCTTTTGGGAGCGGCCACCTCTATGAGAAAAACGTACCATCCACCGTTCTGCTCCTGATCGCTACACATACACACGATGGTCTTGACACACGCAGTTACGGTAGGTATCAATGGAATTTTCACAGAGGATGTTGTCCAAGTGCATGCGACAACACAGTGGCGATGCCGCTTAGCTTAATCCCTTGCCAATCAAGACTTACCTTTAGTCTCAAAACGCCAAAACGTGCATCTGTTCCTCTTGTGGATTATTTATTGCAAAATTTCATTCAAAAACAGTAACTTTCACATCAGAATATTCTTCACACTTGAAGATCAATATTATAGGAATACTTCTCAGGGAAAAAAACATATTCGTGTTTTCGATAAAAAATACCCCGATAAATGTGGAAAGCTGCCTAAAAATTGGCAAAAGGCAGCCTTGGGGACAATCCTGTCAACCACCAGAGCTATCAACCCAGCGTTTTTAATCAGGTTTGAACTCACAACAAATGGCATGCAGTAACCTAGCGGAAAAGAACCGACAGAACCTCTTTCCAATATCCCAACTCTCAAAAAAGAGTGGTTAAATTACCTAGCTAAGTTATACTTGGGATAGGGCAAAAGAAGATGTCAAGCAACTGAGGCAGTGGCTGAAGGCACAGGCCGCAAAAGGTGCCGCAGCTATCTCACTTTTGTCCTTCAAATCACGAACCACTTGATGGGCTTCGTGGCCTAACAAATGTGGATTTTAATGACAGAGCTTTTACACTAAACAGTGAAAAGGCTGACAGAATAGATGAGGATGCTCTGTGAAAAGTATATCCCAAGTTTCTTTACAAAACGAAAAAAATCATTTGGTTTCACCACGGAGCTAGAATGGTTCAGTCATTACAGAGCAAACAAACATATCTTCTTAGCAAACCTAAGCAACCAGCTAACGAGCAAGCTCTTATGCTTTGATGGCCTCGGTCTTAAGGCCAACTTGTTGAAGTGACAAAAAAGGAATATTTCAATTGCATGGAAACTCGCATGTAAAACTATAGAACTAAACTATGGTGCATGTCTGAGTCTTTACAGACACCTCCAAGCTGGCCGAGTATTTGAAAATAACTGATTCTGCTTATTTGGGCGATTACAAATTAATTAACCAAATTAATGCAGGCCTGATAATCGCAAAAGATGTGCTCATCAGCATCGCTCTACTTGCTCTTGTTCCTGTCTTACCAGTGACCCTGGGGTCGGAAGAAAGATAAAAAGTGTACTACATGTGGTACAAGCACCAAGGCTTGTACTATACAAAATGCAAGAACCCCTACTCCAACCCCATCAAGTGGAATTGGATCAAATATAGCCAAGCTCAGCGGCAGTAAAAGCAAGATAAATGGCCCACATGGCTGGCGTAGAACCTTTTTCGAGCAATTCAGTCCCGCGCCCACACAAAAATTGACCAATTAGGGATATCCCCAGTCAAATAATTCTATTGTTCCGGCTGTTTTTTCTCAAGTGTTTGGTCACTCCGACAGAAAGTTGTAAGAGGGGGCTACAACATGTTCCATATCAAGGCTAGAAAGATAATGCCATGCAATACTGGTTGATATTGATTGTATTGATTTCATATCTATTTAGACATTTCGGGATAATTTTATTCAATTTTTCGGCCTTGCGCTTATTTCATTATATCTTATTTTTGTTCTTCATTTTATTTCCTTCTTTGATATGCAGGTTCATCATTTCTTATTTGTTTTATTGTTGTTCATTAATTTGCTTTCGTTGCAATGTTTGCTGTGCAAGCTTATAATCACTTAAATAAACTTTCATATAATTAATCGCTTTTTCACTGATATTCAAAAGTGTGGTGGTTGGGATGTTATTTCGAATACTTCATGTTTTACATTTGTTGTCAATTTTTTTCGTTAGTTTACAATATTAAAGCTATGTGTTCGCTGATTGTCATAATACAACTAATATTAAGATTATCCGTCAATCAGTACGTATGAAATGTTATATTTCATTGCGATTGTAAATAAAAGTGTTAACAACAATTATGGAAGGTGTCTGGTACAATCATTCACCGTTATATACTTTATTATATTACCATTCACTACCCGTCGCATTTTGCTTGGTCGAACTGAACCACGTGATTGACCGCAAATATACAGTAATTGTTTGTTTACATGCCCGTGAATATGAATAATAAGATTAACAACTCAAAGTATCGTCACTTTACAGCTGAAACGTAAATCATAACCAATCACAAAATAAAATGGAGCACTTGTAGGCCAAGTTGAGATAGTTTGTTCTGAAAACACCTCCGGATTTGCCAAATGTCTACAGCGCGTGACAGTCCGTCGCGTATTGCACAGTTTTCCACGCAGGTGTCGTTCGCTGGAAAAATTTTCGCAAATTTTGACGGTTTTCTGGGGTTCGTTGATAATATAATGGAAATAACATACTCCGCCCCGACCATTAACGTTTATTTATGAGCGCGCGCTCGAGGAAAGCCAAAATTAACGGGCTCGGCTAGCCTTGCCCATTAGTATTTGCCTTCCTATAGCCCTTGCCCATAAATAAACGTTGATGGTCAGCGCGTCGCCCGTTATTTCTAAAATATGTTACCTTGTCTTCTGGTTCCTTTTCAATCGACGGTTCAGAAATAAGCAGCTTCACCATTTCCTTATGACCTGAGTGACTCGCAAGATGTAAGGGTGTTCTCTTAATCTACAAGGAAAACAATAATTATGTCAATGACCAGTAAAAGTTCAAGTTTGAAAATTAATGTATACTGCGTACGTCAGAAAACTTATGATTTTTGTTGTAAACTACTGATTTTTCGAGAAACCATGCATGAATAAATTTTTTGTGTGAAGAAATCATTCGTGCGTGATGGTAATTTTGTGATATTTCCGTATTGATATTGATTTACTTTCTAAAATTTCAAATTTTGGCTACGTATTAGCTACCCTGGACGTCTCGCATAGTCTGTTGAACAGCAAGTCGGTGACTGCTGCCCATGCGTCTATAATGTACTCAAGAGTAAATCCCAAAACGTATTATCGTGAGAGGAAACTGTACTTGACATTTTGAAATCCTTTCACACCTGATATAAACATTGTGATAATGTTATATCAAGTTTGCTTGATATATCTTACCTTTCTTTCAATTAATCACGACAAAAGAAGAACATTTGACGTGTAATAAACCTAATGTGTATTAATATCAATTTTACTTTGCCATGCCAAATTACATAAAACTTTGTCATTTGAGCCGCGCAATTTTATATGTCAGTAGCTCAATTGAACTTTCCGTAGCACAACAAGTGTGATTGCTTTCCTTTTCTTAATCTGATATTGTGCTACATAGTAATGTTACTTATTTCCTCATTTTCTGTCACTTTTGTCACTTTATTTCCCATTTGTTCGACTGTCATGGTTATCAGATTATACCCATTATGGATACAGAATAGGCCTAATAGGGATGTTTAGAAGTTATATTAATTTGCTACAATATAGAGATTATTAAAATCAGCATTAAAGTCCTGGTGAAGAAAGTAGTAATATAAGTAAAAAACATAAAGCTCACATTGCTTTTTACATTTACATCCGCCTTTAATTTCAGTAGTATCGTCGCTCGTTCCACATCACCAGTCGAAGCAAAGACATGCAAGCAGCTCCATTCTGTTGCTTCACTCGCCTTCGTACCCTATAGAGGCGGAAAAGAAGTAATTACAGTTTTCGTTTATCGCACAATGTTATGACGAGGAAAGATTTGTGTCTGGTGTAGCTAAAAATAATTACAATACAACCAGCAGTTACAGCTCATGTAACATATTTGATGTATTTGACGAGTACAACTACTCTAACTGTTGATATACCTTAAAGATAATGTTAAAACTATGTCAACAACTTTCAAGCCAGAGTTTCACGATGACAACATCCAGAGAAATCATATCAATTTCAATAACTTGATTAAAATTCCATTAAATACTTGCAGTCCTAGAAATGTCCATCAACGATTTCAAGTGCTCCTTACAACATGGAATGTTCGATCAGTCCGAAACAAAACCTCAGATATTGAAGACTATATCAGAGAAAAGAACATTGATATAATAGCTTTAAGAGAAACGTGGTTACGTGATACGGGAGATGAACACATTATTTCTCAGTGTACTCCGCTTGGATATTCGTTCAAGCACTCTCCTCGTTCAGCTTCAGCGGGTGGAGGTGTCGCAGTTATCTTCAAATCTTCTATCAAGCTACAAGCTTGGAAACCAGTGCTTAATGTTACAACATTTGAAGCCGCTGTGGCAACATTTCTCCAGCACAATTGTACCTTTAAACTCATAATCTTGTATCGTCCGCCCTCAACGGGAAAGAATAACTCTTCCATTCACCAGTTTTTCCAAGAATTCAGTTCCATGACTGAAAACTATGCGGCGTACTCAGGTCACTTATATTTTGCTGGTGATTTTAACATTCATTGGGGTGATGTTAACAACTCTAATGTCAAGAAATTCAAGGACATCATTGATGGTTTTGGTCTGAAGCAGTGGGTATTAGATCCTACACATGTCAAAGGTCATACCTTGGATATCGTCCTGTCAAACTTGAGTACAAATGTAAAATCGACATCTGTTGATCCTCTACAGCTATCTGATCACAACCCAGTTCATGCAAACTTGATATTTAGAAAACCGGGTCTCATTAAACGTCAAGTTACCTACCGACCAGTTGCGTCTATTTCTATTAGTGATTTCATCCACGACTTGGACTACATGCCAGAACTGAATTTAAAGTCAACTGATTTGCAGACAGCCATTTGTAGCCAGAATTCCTATCTGAAAAGAGCTCCTAGATAAACATGCACCGTCTAAAACTAAAACCGTAATCATTCGCCCCGATACCAAATGGTACACTCGTGACATTGACGTAGCAAAGAAGAAACGGAGATCAGCTGAACATAAATGGCGCAAGACAAAACTGGAGGTTCATCGTCAAATATTCAAAGAGCACTGCAGGAAAGTTAGTCAGCTTACCATTGAAATGGTTCACCTCATACATCACAAATCGATATCAATGCGTGAACATAGAGGGCACACTATCAGCATCACAGCGACTGGAGTCTGGTGTCCCACAAGGATCTGTGCTTGGTCCTCTCCTTTTCTGTATTTAAATCATCCCACTTGGTCAGCTTATCAGACGACACAACCTTAAATTCCATCTCTACGCAGATGACAATCAATTGTACTTATCTTTTGCACCATATGATACCCAGTCTTCAGTCAATATTATGGAAAAGGCAGTACATGACATCAAGCTCTGGATGACTCACATCAAGTTAAAACTAAATGATGAAAAAACAGAAGTGCTACTTATTCGTTCCAAATTTAGCCGTGCGCCATGCCAAATTGCTGACATCATCATCGGATAAAGTTCTGTTTCACTCACAGATTCAGCACGGAATATTGGAGTCGAATTTGATAGTCACCTCTCCTACCGGAAACATATATCCACTACATGCCATTCTATTTACTTTCATCTTCGAAAAATCGGCCATATCCGTAATTATCTCACCACCGACACTTGTCAACAGCTTGTCCAAGCTGTACTTTCATCAAAACTGGATTACGGTAATGCACTTTTATATGGCTTAGCTTACGACCACATCAAACCACTTCAACATGCACAGAATTCCGCTGCAAGAGTCGTCACCCGTACCAAGAAACGTCAACACATTACACCTATTCTCAAGAAGCTTTATTGGTTACTAGTGCAGTCAAGGATACAATTCAAAGTTCTCTATACTACCTATAAAGCACTCAACGGATTGGCACCAACCTACATAACCTCTTATCCAGGAAAAGCAATGTACAAGGATTCTCCGTTCATCTGCTAAATGTCTTTTGAAGGAACCAAGCTACAATCTTGACTCTTACGGTGGACGATCATTTTCGCGTGCTGCGCCTAGAATGTGGAATAAACTTCCTCTTGAAATTAGACAGAAGCCATCAGCCACCAGCTTCAGAAAGAACCCGAAAACTTACTTCTTCACTAAAGCTTTTGCTTAATTCTGTCCGGCGCCTTTGAACTATTGATTTATAGGATACAGGCGCTTTATAAATGGATTGATTGATTGATTGAAAGAAGCAGCAAACGTACTTAGAATGAATCACTATATCCTGATTTCCACTGAAAAGTAGAGAGACGTACAGAAAGCCGAGACTTGAGCCGGAGTAGGGATATTTATTTTGAAAAGAATGTTATTTGAATAACACAGATTTCACTTTTGCATGTCATAAATGCTGATAAATTACAACCTTACTATTTAGATGCTTGTACCCATGATACCTACAGTGGACAACCAATCGCATTGAAAACAACATGTGTCTGATTTGACAAAACTTTTGAAGATTAAAGGTATACTGTCACATGTTCCAATTTTTCCACAATTACCATGGAAAGAGAAAATCTAACCAATCACAGATTTTTAAGTGGGTGGCGACTTTTTAAAAACAGCACCATCACATGGGCATTTTGAATACCAAGGAATACCCCTTTGACCATATATTGGCATATTTAGATTCCGGGTGACTGTATACCTTTTTCAGGTATATTTTATTAATTGAGATTTACGGTCCCGCAAACAGTTTAGTTTACCCGATATCTCCTTTGGTTTAGAAGTTAGCGGTAATACGTTGAAATCGTATCTTTGAATATAAAAGTCTTTGATATTTTGGTCAATCAAAAATGAATTGTGTGTATTATATGAGCAAGAAGTTATGATGTTTTGCAGCGCCCTTTTACTTAAAACTTAGAATTCTAAATGGCTTTACCAATCCAAGCTCTCGGTCGCAATTTTATCTATGATAGGGAGGCCCATGGTAAAAAAACAGCCAGAATTACACTTTTCTTGATTTTCAAAGCTTCGAAACTGACAAGTTATTTCATTTAAAGTATTTTTTTGAATATTTTCTTCTAATATAGTTCCTTCTCTTATATGATATGAATTTTGAATTGTGTGTGATGAGTCGAAATGTGTTTTATTTTAGTTCAAAAATGCTAAATATTTCGTAACCGTACGTGTGTTAGTCACTCATTATGATCATGGTGCGTAAAGCGCCACCATCGGCGAACTTAGAAATTTTTTTAAAACGGCACTTTTTATTGGTGATTTCTGCCCCTTCGCGCAGCGCGAAGGGAACGATTTTAACGAATCAGAGGTTTCGTTTCAAAACAAGAATATCCTCAAGATTGCCTTGAAAGGTACTGCAGTTCGTTGCCGTGATTTTCCCCTTTGTCAGCGTTCGCTGAAATACGTACATTTTTTAGTATAAACTGCTCGCTTATTCTAGCGAAATCGTCGATTCAGTATCAATAGTTCGAATACTTAGGTATTTCACAACATATGTGCCAATTTTCACGATGATCAGACCAACTATGTATGCTCGCATCAACAAATCTGTCGACAGTGCAGTGGGCGGCTCGCTCTCAGCGGAGGTGTCATGGCGGCCTGTGCCGAGCTTCACTCTAATGCGGCGAGGATTCGATCCGTTCACGTAAGTTGTTGTACATGTCGTCTTTTAAGGATAATTTGAAGGATATTCGCATTCTTTTATTTCTCAAATGTATAATTTCGACATTGGTTATCATAAATCGATCAAATTTGGGCGATCTGAGTGTCATTGTTTAATACTACGGCGTGAGTATATGTACTTCCGGGTTCTCGCCTAACGCCTGTTCGATTAAACATAAGATTGGACTACGTTTTGTAAAATATCACCTTTTATCATTCTCAGATCTGAAAATATGTTTTCAGGTCTCTCATTCCCTATCCAGAATGTCAGTAACTTTATTTTCATCACAGTAAGTTGATTTTCCCCGATGTTTTATTGACTGTGTATTATAATCTCAACGTTTACAAATCATTGTGTTCAAAGTTTTCAGGTCTCTCATTTTCTACCCGATATCAACAATGGTATTGTCACCACAGTATAAGTTTTCCCCCGAATGGTGATTCTGTCATAGCTCAAGGTTTCATAATGTCAGCCCTTTTCATTCATTCTACTCATCATATATTTCAGGTCTCTCATTCCCTACCCAGAATTTCAACAACTTTGTCATCATAGTAAGTTTGTTTTTACCCTGGGTGTTTTTATGGTGTTGGTTTATTCATATGTTGCTGTGAATATAGTAAGAGTTTGTTTTTACATGGTGTTGTTTTATTCACATGTTGCTGTGAATATAGTAATAGTTTGTTTTTACCCTGGGTGTTTTTATGGTGTTGGTTTATTCATATGTTGCTGTGAATATAGTTGTAGATGTAGTGCACGTTTATCAATTGTAACAATACAGCTGTGCTGATGTAAACCTGCTTTGTAACGTAATTTAACTTATATTTGGCAAAACTGCTAGGCTGATAAAAACTTGCTTTGTAATGCAATTTAATAATTGGCAAAACTGCTAGTACACAAGCATTTATATGCATTATGTTAAGCTCTTGTGTGAAATATATACGTTTGTGACATATATATATATATATATATATATATATATATATATATATATATATATATATATATATATATATGTATATATTTGTATATATATANNATATATATATATATATATTTGTTCATTTATGTGGAAGATATTACTTTGAATTTGAGTAATCTGTCTTGGTGTGCCTTTATTTTTCGTGTGGTTTAATAGATCAATAATAACTTTTTTCTGTCTCTTTGCATTTTATTCATACTTGTTTCTGTTTTCCTTTCTCCAGTCATCAGCAAAATGAAACCTGTTCATCAGGTGCGTACAGGGAGCTGTCAAATCACGAGTTCCTTGAGCTGAAACTCACAAGTGAACGACTGTCAGAACATTTTCATTGCCGTTCTGAAACACTCCTACTGCAGTGGCTTCAAAGATTTTGTGCAATTGATGTAGGTAATCATACTGAAAAGCAACTCCAAGCAAAAGCTGCGAAGATACAAACAAAGTACAAGAAACTGCTCGCAAATTACGGAAAGTCAAGACACCACAAAAATGCACCTTCATTGCTTTGTAGCATTAGGTCATTTCTGTGTGAACCATTTTCATGGAAATCTGGCCGCATCCCATCAGTGTCAGGAAACATGATTCCTCTGTCTTTCAACAATGAAAGATATTCTCCAAGTCCACCAACATATGATGAAGCTGTCAAAATGGATGCACCACCTCCATACGATGATGTGATGTATCCATACAGAAGTGGCAATGACAGACTACAGAGGCAGTACTTGAGAAGTGGAACAAATCTTTCTAGATCACCAAGTAAAAATCAGATTAAAGAACAAAAGAGGAAGGCAGAAGCTCTCGCTTTGAAAATGAAAAAGAAGCTTAAAGTTGTTGGTCATGAAAGAGATCAATATAAGGAAGCTGTTGGTGTACAAATGAGAGATCTTTTGAAACAGAGAGACACTGCTTTTCAGGCTGTCAGAGATTACAGTGAAAAAGCAAAGAAGTCAGAGATTGATTCTGCTATAGTAGGAAACCTGAGTAGACAAGTTGAGATGCTAACTGCAGAACGAGATCTCTATGAAGAAGAGGCTTCAAAGTGGAAAGATACTGCACTAGTGTTGATGGATGAAGTGAATGAAAGTCACATCAAGTACAAAGATGTCACAGAAAAGATGCAGAAAAATGTTGCAATACTGAAGGGAGTGGCAAAGGAAAAGAAAAAAACTCTCTACAAAGCTGTCATGGAAGGAAAGAGAAACATGCACACTGCGACAGAAAATTGCAGAGGTAGAAAACAACTTGGAACAAGACAGAGAAGCAGCCACTGTTTTCTATGATGGGATTGTTACTGAGCTTGAAAGTCAGCTAAGCGAAAAGGTCAACAAACAGGAGGAGCTGGAAAATAGAATAAGAGAGTTGATGACAACTCTAGAAACACAAGGCAAAGGTGGCTTATATAAGACTGAAATACGACTAGTATACTATCATCTTCTTACACTTGGAGTGAGTGCTAACCAGATTGAGCCTGTTATACAGACAGTGCTACAAAACCTTTCACCAGTAGACACAAAAGGCGTCAGTCTGCCAAAGAGATCAACAGCCCAAAGAATGAAAACAGAAGCTGGCCAGTTGGCAACTTTGCGTGGACTAGTTGAGTGGTCGAAGAGAGAAGATAAAAGCGTAGCATATATGACGGACAAAACAACGAAGGGACAGTTGGAATGGCTAACCCATAAATTAGTGTTATCACCAAACAATGAAGACAGGGAGTACAATCGTCGAACAATTTTCACTCTTGGCCTTAGGCCTGTTGTGGGAGGGAAATCACAAGACACGCTCAACGATTTACAAGATTTGCTATCAGAACTACACAAACTTGGAATGGAAATGGGATTGCCAAACATTGATGAAACATGCAGTGTCATAAACATAAAATCTAGGATGTCTGACAGAGCAGCGTCAGAAGTTCAGCTGACTAAATTACTGTCTGAATTAAAAACAAGAGAGCTGGAACGTCTTATCCCTCAGTGGAACCAGATGAGCAGCCAAGAGAAAGAAGCCAAAATAAAAGTACATGCTTTCACATGTGGTGCTCATAAACTTACAAACATGGCAGAAGCAATGAATAAAGCTGCAGTGAAGTTACTGTACCCTGAAGAGCTGCAAAATAAATTTAGAGGTATGGTTGGAGCAAAGAAGCACATCTATGAAACTGATAAACTTCTCTGTGAACAAAGTCACAAAGAATATGCGAAAGGAAAAGAATTTAAAGCATATTGCCTGTCTAGAGAGATCCATGACCAGTCAGGTTCTCAGCTTTTCAAGCCAATTGTTGGCTCGCGGTATCTCATCTACTTCCACAATAGCATCCCTACATATGTTGGTAAAGAATTCATCACACTGTTTTTAATTGATCATCGAGATGCCAAAGGCCACTGGAATAAGCTTGAGGCAAGTGTTCATAGTGGATATAATGATCAACGCATTATGGCAGAGGAGCGTGCGTATGCTATCCTGTATTATGAAGTATGTTTACCACTGATGATGAAAACAAAATCAGTACAACACATACTCGAAATGAATGGTGTGTACAGCCAAAGCATTAATAAGTTGAAAGAATGGAGCCAGGATCCTGAGGGTTTATTTGAGGGAAGTGAGCGTCTTTGGCATGGTGCTGTGAGAAATGAGTCTCTCAAAAGATATATTTTAGAAGTTCGGCGTCAAACTGATACAGATGACCAGGTGAAGAAAATCCTGAAAGTGTGCTGTGAAGCAGGTGCAGCAAAGTTATCACAACATGCTAAAGAACATCTGCCAGGTGGAGAGTTTGCTTCACCTTTGCCTCAACAGATCGATGCAGCAAGATTACTAAAGGGTGCTACTAATGATGAATGTGAAAGTGATTTTGGTCTCCTTGATCAAATGAAGAAATTGACTCCATCCAGTAATCCCATTTCCCTCTCATCAGGTGTTCGATCGAAAAGAGACAGAGCAACAGAATGGGCTATGATGCAGACCATTGATGTACAAAACAAAGTCGTACAAACTGCACGTAAACAAGCAATCAAACAGAGGAAACTCTTTGGAACTAAAAATCAGCAGCTTATTCTCCTAAATGAGAGGAAGGAGAAAGACAGACAGAAGAAGATATTGCAAAGACGAGAAACTATTAAGAAGAGACAGAGAAAACGAGAGCTGTTACTTAAGGAATTGAACAATAACAAACTAATTATTGAGGAGGAAAACATAAGGAAGTTAAATGGAAGAGAATGCACTGCACAATTTCAACTTTGGTGTTTTCTTGTGTCAGAAGGCGTTCAAGTAAAAAACAGTGAAAAAGTTGCAGGTACATCAAAACTTCGAGTCCATGAAAAGAGAAACGAGCTGCAGCAACTTGTGAAAGCAAACAGAGACATTCAAATAAAACTGCAGAACATGCACTTCATTAATGACAGTGAAGCTGCTTACAGCATTGTTGATGTTGAAAGCTCCTCTGATGAAGAAGATACTCATCACAATGACTCTAACAGTGATGATGACCTTCCACTGGCTGGACTCAGACA
>LD369331.1:14990-60479 GCA_001465055.1 Ptychodera flava
GCAAAATTGAACAAAAACCAAATTTTAGGCTCAAAAATTAAAAATAATAATTGTTCAAGTCCATTTTTTTTCTTTGATTTCAAATAACTTACTATATTTGTCTCAATTTCTATGTACAATACTCACAATGACTGGTAAGTTTCAAAACTATTGTGGCCTTAATGTTGTCATTTGTCATTCTGCACAAACTTTGAAATATTTGCAGAATTAAACAAAATGCGATTTTTGGTGGGAAAATTTTCATATTTCCCCAAAAGCGACACACACTGTTTTTGATTTTTGCATTCAATGGGTTAATAAATTCATAAAAACATAAGAAAAATGTCTCCAAAGCCATTTTATTTTTTATTATACCACACCAAAAATGGCACTTTATCATATGTCAGTTAATTCTCCATGGGCCTCCCTATCTATGATGTATTTAAGCAATAAAGCACACCCAGCGATGGTATAGCACGAGATTTTGACCAGTTCACGACATATATGCACGAGCGATAGCGAGTTCATTTATGAAATGAACTGGTCAAAATCGAGTTGTATACCGTCGCTGGGTGTGATTTATTAGTGTGATTTTTTGCTATTAAATCATAACAGTATATTGAAATTCTGGCGTGGAACGTCCTGAACTGATTTTGGCTCAAGCTGACAGCTCGCACGTATTCCAGCCGTGGTATATCGCCAATACACCACGGTTCTTTTCGCGTCTCGACCAATCAGATCGCTGCATTTGCACCTGCATTTCAAATCGTACTCCATCAAAATGATCATACATATAATATCTTTCGAAAGATAACAATGTTCTTCACCCATCGAATTTCAGAACCATTTTAAGGCAAACCTTCATTAAATTTACTGGCACTTTGATGTGGAAAAGTATTCCAGACGATATCAATAATAATTCAAAAAGATCAGATCAATCCAGAATACAAAAATAACGTTACGGTAACAGTTAGAATTGCAGATTTGTCATTTTGACATCAAAATTTAACGGTAGTTCTTATTGTGGCATGTTTCACTCTTTTTTTTTAGTTTGCTCCTGTTCTTTGATTTCTTATAGTTTGTGATTTCTCGGCAAATTCAGCAATTTCTGTGCCCCTTTTCTCGCTGCATCATTTTTTAAATATTTTTCTTGGTGATATCATTGAACACTCGCCATCGTATGTACAGATTGTAGATCAGTGTAATTCTGAGTATGAGGCTGAGCCTAGGGCAACTTTTTCAGTCCTTATCTCGCGTAACAATTTCTCAGAAGTGGTAGTGTTTACTTTAGCATCTTATTCACTTGACCTAAACATGATAAAAATATTATTATTGTATCTTTTTGGACTACTGATCATGCAAGACTTTAATGCTTTAGTGGCGTCTAAGTCAAAACGGTAATCGCCGTGTACTTTGGAGTACGCTAAAGAAAAATCAGTACGTGAGTTGTAAATGTTTACGAAAGCTTCAGCATGTGCCTATATTTGAACAGAATCACAATTTGTATTTATGATACTGTACTTACATCATTAATTTTGGATAACTGGTTTATGTCACATCCAGCATTAATGAATGCATCAATCACGCTTCCATCTTTAAAGACAGATGCCCAAAACAATGGTGTCTTCACATCCTACAGGTAATACAGATAGAAATACAAGAAAGGCAACGTTTCAGTATTTTTCATTTTCGTAAATTAATAACCATAGCCTCTGTAATTTTAAACTTATTTTCAGAATAACATCGTTTAAAAATGTAAGGAGATGTCACTGCAGACTATACAACCATAATAATTGACATAGAGGGGTTAAAAATACAGTATAACATTTAATTTATTTGTTTTTACGGGTAAGACAGTTTTCCATTGCTTCTTCTTCAGATCTTCGGAGTAGAGCTGTGCATTCTTGTCTTTATGTAATATTGCCTGTATTACACGAGTATAGCCTTTCTCTGCAGCGTAATACAAAGCAGTGTGGCCGTTCTGTAAAATAGAAATTAGATTTGTTTTGAAATGAAAACGGCTTGAAATATCTTGTAAGAAGCTATATCATTTATCTGCACACTTGCGTTCCATAGTTCGCTTACCAAGGTTCAAATATAAGAGAAGGAAATAGTAAGGCTATATATGTATGTATGTATGTATGTATGCATGCATGTATGTATGTATGCATGCATGCATGCATGCATGCATGCATGTATGTATGTATGTATGTATGTATGTATGTATGTATGTATGTATGTATGTATGTATGTATGTATGTATGTATGTATGTGTGGAATATATGTAGAAAAGTAGTATGGAAGCCATTTCCAAACCAACTGTATATGTTTATTGTGTTGCTAACGAACGATAGCTAGATTGCACAAGAATGAAAAAAAAACTGTATAAAGTAAACCGCAAATGAAATTGAAAGTTTCGATCATGCAAAAACAAATGAAAATAAATCTACAATTTGTTTATGTGATATTATACAGCAATCCTTTCAGAATGAATAAGGTGGTGATTAATGACTGTTTCCTTGTGTCGATAAACTTAACAGCCTCACAATTAAAGTTGACATTAATCGGTAACTCAGTAAAATTCTAGTTGTAACATTATTCAGTGAACATTTGCTTAATGTTGTTTGGTATTAAGCAAACATCATCCTCATAGCACGTTTTCATCACAACGTTTGCGAATAATATATTTCGTCTACGTGGGAAAAATGTATTGAAAACGTAGCATTCCTACGAAGTTTTCCTAGCCCTATGTGAATGTATAATTATGCTCTCTTTTGGTTCCCAGATCGAGCACTGGTCTCAAGATATAACTAAAACACGGACCATTAAGGACACTTGTCTGACATTTGCATCAAAATTAAGCTAACTCAGTCTGACCGCGTGTCTTAGATCATATATAAGATTGCTACAAGTGCCTTAAAGAGGCACTCCCATTTAGTAACATTTTTAAAACACATTTTTTTAATGCCAACGGTCAATATTTGACGTGGCAACTGCGCGCGGATCGCGAGATATCGATAAAAACATGTCATTTCCCGAGCGTATTTTTCACATCCCGAAGTTTTCGATCGTTTCTGATTATGACGCAAAATCCACCGAAGGTTTGTTGTTGTGCTGATTGACGATATTCTAGGGAGTCAATAATAAGTACGAACGACGCAATTTTACCTCCCACTGCGAAGACTTTATATACAGCATTATGCCTTTACCAAAGGTCAGTTTTTGAAAACTTCTTCTTAGCTTTGTCGTTGTCATTATTCTAAATCACTTGTATTATATTTTTAAGCAATACCACATAAACATACGTTTTTACGTGTTAAATATTAGCCGCCTCCGATGACTACATTTTGTCGTCTGCCACACAGTACCTGTGGTTCGCCGCGCGCATGGTATGCGTCTATGCATACCATGCGGTGGCCGCTATGTATCAACCGCACGTAACTGGGCTGGTCACCTATGCGAATTTTGGTGGAATCAGCAAAAATTGTTTTATGTTTTATCACCAAGTCAGTAAGACTCAGCTTTCTCCCACGGGGCATGACCGATCACCGAGGCAAGTGGTACTGTGGCGTACAGCAGCGTCAGTGTATACTCGTACTCCATAGCTTAGTTGACAATGGCCCCAGTGCCGAACGTTCGATGTTCGGAAGCTGAATTTAGGTGGGCCACCGGATTTCAAACTTTTACTTTTTTGAAGACATGTTTTTATCGATATCTCGCGATCCGCGCGCAGTCGCCACGTCAAATATCGACCGTTGGCACTAAAAAATTGTGTTTTAAAAATGTTACCAAATGGGAGTGCCACTTTAATCTATCTTGCACTGTCCAATGCGGTTTCCAATATTTTTGATGTAATCCCGAATGGAAACTACTTGAATTTGCGGACGAGTGAATTTGCGCATTCAAATTTATTTTCAAATGTCCGGAGCTTTCAGTGCACAGAATTCAGCTCGTGTCAAAAAGGCCATAATGATTTTCAAGTATAACAGCATATGAATTTTCCTAACTGCAGTATTGAAATGTTAGATCGATTAATATTTTTTATACTTTGATTTCATTGAGAAAGCTAGTAATTTATAATACGGTCGATATAATTTTAAATGCAAACCCATTTCAAAAACAATAATCCGAATATCAGAATAAATGGCCGAATATAAGTAATCATAATTCGAGAGATGTACAAAGATAGCTTCAAAATAGAGTAACGCCTTTCATGATGCAATCAATCAGACAGAAAGCACAAGGATCAGGAAAAAGCGTCTGTTGTTGAGAGGTGAAACTTAAACGAATGTGCAAACGTTTCCATAGTGTATATTTTGTAATTGTGAATTTACCAAAGGTACCAATGGTAACAAATACATACTTTGTTTGTTTTGTTTATGTCTCTTTGATGCCTTAAAAGAATGTTTACGATTTCAGAAGAGCCCTCTCGCGCAGCAATGTGCAATGCCGTATCACCATCCTGCAAGTATAAACAATATGAGGTATACAGTATATTAAATGTTATCCATTTCAATGAGATACTACAAACGTTTATACGTGTGCTGGCTGTATCACAATAACATGAAGATTAGAATACGATACCAAAAGTATAAGATCAGTGCACCATGACACTTTAAGAATCAACTGAAAAAACCAAGTTCTTTTTTGATTAATGTCTTCTTCACCACTTATTTTTGATAGTAAATATGAGTAGAACATTTTTCAGTACTTTACTTGTTCTGTTCGAAGGACAGGAAAATGTAAACATTTATTGTAGAGTAATATATATGCTGTAAATTCAAACTCAAACCCTTCCCGCTAAAATTATATAAAACGTAGCGTAAATATATACGCAGATTTTTTGGTTAGTCACAGTTTGCGCCTTCTTTAGTGAGAATATTCACAGTTTTAAGACAATTCTATAGAGTAGCTAATATGTACAATGCTGTATTACCATTCATGAATATATATGAAAGAAGACTGCAGGCCAAAAGGATGCCTGAATGAGACGTATTTTGCAAAGCATATTTCCTACCTTTCACCTTCGCAATTGACGGCAGTGTACATTGTATCATTTTAAGTTCAATAGAATATCGATCTATATCTGCTTGTGTGCCGTTTTTGTGTTCAGGTCACGTCAATGACCATTTCCAGCATAACTCCTATATATTTACTTATGTACCATAACATCAACGTACCCGGAATTTTTTAATTTAAAATTAGAGCGACCACACTTGTTTTAGATTTGATGATACTTATATATTTCAGCATATTTTGGCGCACTTTGGTCAAGTTCAGTACCATAATGAGCGGGGAACGACTATGGTGAACTGCAAAAAATGTCCGTCCCCAGGGGCAGGGGTGATTTTGACTCACCACGGGGTTCTTCTTGCTGTTGTTTATTTCATTATAATACATTTGACTATGATATGTATCGCCAATAAAGAATAAAACCAACCTAGGGTGTTTGGTCTTATGTCAGCACTGGCTTTGTAACAATTTCTTTTCTTTCTGCGCTTTAACACGTATTTGTCCTTTGAGAATCCTACGCGTAGTTTTGTCACCGTGTTGCGTCTATTATCTGATGGGTTTTATTGCCAAATGGGCCAAGGCAAGCAAGGGTAAAATATAAATCTCTGGTTGCTGTCACCAGATTATCACTGGTTCGACTAAGTCAACAAATAACACGCCAGGAAGGTTTAACAGAAGAAAGGGGAGAAACTCTCAAATGCCGTATCCATAGAAAACCACTTTATAATAAACACTTTCTAGTTCTACGAACGCCAGCAGTTTTGAAACTGGGGCAGATAAATTTATGGGTTCATCGGTTGCTCCTTTGAGCTGCACATCGCTGTTCGAAGCCTTGGAGTCAGTGTCCTAATGTGGTCCGGCAGACTGGAAGCTGGAATTAGAAACCTTTGACCTTCAGAATTTTTATTTCAGCTGACATGATCGATCTGGGTAAACAAAAGAACCAAGGTGGAAGGAAAGACCGATGGGACCGTTCATGCAACACAGCGGATGAAGCTGAAGAAGACTATGATTCTAATTGTTCAGCTGATTTTGGAATTATTCAGACATATACTTAACTACACACCATTGAATGAAATTCAGTCAATAGATGAAATATCGCACTTTAGTCCTGCAGAAGACGATATTGGAGGATATCATGGTGAGATCGCAATTACTGAAACTGTACCATCAGTAGCGGCGGAGAAAATACCAGATAGTCAAGTGCAGTTTGGTGCAGGACACTGCCCTGAGAAGTAGGACAGAACAACTCAGTAGATCAGGCGCAAAATGGAAAAGCCAGAAGAAAGATACTTCTTTTCAAGAACACTGCGAGGACAATGGGAGTACACCCTTCAATGCAGTAGTGAGGCACAGGAGGAAGCATCAAAGTCTGATCAAGTGTAGTGGTCACGTCGCAGAATCAAACTTAGTCCATATGCAGTCATGTTCATACACCTATGTGGGTGATGAGTCCAGTGTAGCGCAGAGCCCTGTTGTAAGCAATGAGGCAACATTGTGTGAGAAGACTAAAGGAGAAGCAGTGACAAGAGAGGAAATAGCTCAGCGATATCCTGTCAGAATGAGACGACAGCCTGATAGATTGATGTACTATTGCATGAACTTATTGTATCAATTTATGAGGACACGCTCAAACTTTTGGGTGAAACAAGTTACACTGACTGTTGTGTCGGTCGAGTAACTTAAAAGAATTAAAGAGGTGTTACAGGTTTAGATGTAAAGGTTCAACGATAGAGACATCATTACAGAAACTGGCGGAGTATGTGGCCAGGTGTTACTTGCATTGAACTTGCACTTTCTCTTTAAACATTTGTTTATCAGCTTATAACCTACCAATCCGTCATCAAAACATATCAAAGTGTTTGAGATGCAGAGTTAACTTTTGAATGTGTTTGTTCTAAAGATTTATTAGGATTGAGTAGTGATTTTTTTAGTTTAAAGCTTGTCGTTGCCTTTGACAGGGCAACTCACATGGACTTGATCTATGTCTTACATAGGGAAATCAGGACATCATGGCTGCCTCGGCAGTTGGGTGTACCAAACGACCTCTTGGTGTGTGTGCGTATCTGTGTCCGCTCGTCCCATGGGAGGCGTGAGAGCCCTGGTTTTCACGTGAAACAGCTACCTGCCGATGCATGCATGCATGCATACATACATACATACGTACATACATACATACATACATACATACATGCATGCATGCATGCATGCATGCATACATACATACATACATACATACATACAAACATACATACATACATACATACATACATGCGTGAGTGCATGTGTACCTACCTACCTACCTACCTATCCACCCACCCACGAACCAACCCACTGTAGTGATATCGCCCTCTATGGCAAAGGTTTTGGCTGTAAGCCTCGTTCTGTTGTTGACAAGCATGGCATGGCGAGCTTGCAAATAAAGTTCATGTATTTACATTAGTTCCTCGTCGTGCCATTGCTGCCAATAATCAAACATGGTGTCAGAAGTGGGATATTGAAAGAATCATGGCAGCGTTCCAAGTCAAGGCACCAGACACGTTAGACTTTTCAAAGCCAAGTAAATGGCCAATATTGATTCAACGATTCAATCCCTTCAGCATTGCATCAGGGCTGTCAACAAAGGATGAGTCACACAAAGTAAATACCCTCCTGTATGCGATGGGAAGCAAAGCAGATGAAATTCTGCCGTCTTTTGGACTGACAGATGAGGAACTCAAAAACTTTCAAGTTGTTAAAAGTTAGTTTGAAGACAATTTATTCATCCGCAGAAATGTCATATTTGAACAGGCAAAATTTAACAACCATAAACAAGAACCAGGCAAATTCGTGCATAGCTTTATCACTGTACTGTACGAGCATTGCAAATACGGTGCCTTATGAGGAGAAATGATGCGTGATAGAATAGTTATAGGGCTGCGTGACGAGAAACTTTCAGAGAAATTGCAAAAGGGTGTTAATTTGACTTTAGTGAAGGCAGTCGACCAAGAACGTAAAAGTGAGGCTGTGAAATGCCAACAGCATGTCATTAGAAACCCAAGCAGCGTGAGCAACGACAATATGGATGCAGTCAAATCGGACAAACGACGGAGTAAACAAATGAAGGCAAACGAATTTCATAAAACATTCAAAAGCAAAAGTAATAAGGGCACCATGGGAAGATCGAGCCGCTCTAGATGTTCATGCTGTGGAAACCAACCAAACCACAACAGAGCGAACTGTCCAGCCAAGGGCGCAACGTGCAATGCATGCTCAAAGGTTGGTCACTTTGCAAAAGTTTGCAGGTCCAAGAGAGCATTAGTTGTATGCAGTACATTAAATGGTTTCTAAGAAAGAAAAGCCGGTTTTCTTAGTTTGCATGCAAAGCCCGGCTTTCACTAATGTTCCTGTCCTGTTTCCAAGAACAACTTTCAAGATCCATAGCTAGTAATGTTGAGGTCAAAATATCCGAATTTTAGTATTCGAAATGCATGTTGATTGTTTACAGAGAGAATACTTAACTCTTTGTTTGTTTTAACTTGTCACACGGGGTCAACTTAAAATTCAAAGCAAAGTACTACGGAGAAAACTCCGCAGACACAGTCGCAGTCATCAACCGATAATGCCGCTTGTAATTTCAAGCAAACAACTGAACGGTAGATGAGATATTGCTCTGAAACTTGCAATGTATGTAAATCATGTCTTGCTTGGTTATTTGACAAAAGTCAAATACAAAAATGGCTAATATGCAATGCAAGAACGAAGTTGATAAACTGAACAAGTTAAAGGTGAACGTCGAGGCAATTTGATAAAGCCTTTTCCGCTCTTGTTCTTGACTTGTTTACCCCTTCGGTTGCTTATACGGAAATCTTAAGTATACCTACGGAGTGAAGTTAACTTCGATGGGGCGTTAGACACGTCGGCCAATGTCATTTAAGCCGGGCCAGCCAGAGAAGTTTAAGCATACATCTAACAAGGGGGGTTGAACACATACCATGCATTCGTGGGAGGTCCTCCTTTCTTGCGTGATCATTTAGAAATGAATATTCAAGTTTGTTTTTCCCTCTGTTTCTGAATATGTAAATATAGTGTCCACTAGGTTTTCGGATCTCCTCTGGACGCTGCTTTTGAGAGTTTCTTCCCTTTCTTCTGTTATACCTTGTTGTTGCATTCATTGACTTTGTCAAAGTTAATCAGGCGATAATCTGGTGACAGCTTCAACAGATTAGTAATTTACCCTTGCTTGCTTTTGATGCATGTGGCAATCAAACACATCAGATAATAGTCGAAACACATTGGCAAAACACCGCGTAAGATTGTCAAAGGATAAATACGCCACAAACTGAAGGTGAAAAAGAAATTGATAGAAAACCAGTGCTAACATAAGACAAAAACACCAAAGTTCGGTAGCATATCTTTATTAGTAATATATATCATAGTCAAACATATCAAATATAATAAAGCATAGCAAGAAGAATCCTGCGCTGACCAAGACACCCCTACCCCTTCCTACCTCTGCGGACGGACATTTCTGCAACTCCTTGGGTTAGACCAGAATGTATTCAAGATGCCAATGGATATAAAGTGTAAATTGATGCATACGAGAGTAAAGTTTAAGAATGAATCATAGTTAAACCAGAAAGCGGGGCTCTTAATAATGAGTTCCCGTTTGCAAATAAGACTCTCGGTCAGCTGTACAATAAACAGGACTAGCTCTTCAGCTCATGTCTTGATGGAAAAGAACCTATTGAAGTTAACACCAGAACTTTAGTCAGGGTCGACAAAGATTGATGATAGGATTGAAATGTAGCACAAGTTGGCTTCTATTTTGAGTTAAATATCGCCCTTCTCTCATTTTGGTTCGTTTTCAGGGATCCAATTGACAGCCTTAGGATGAAACTGAGAGAGCTATTCTTGCAGAAAGTGCTGAGATTGGCTTCATTGACAGCAGCTCCTAAAATGACGGGGGATGGGATGGAGCTTGTGCCAGTGGTGCTGGAAATACCAGATCGGCTAATACGACAGAGCAAATAGTACCATAAAATGGATAGCGGTTAAAGGCACTGACCATCAAGTCAGCAGCGGCAGTAGTTAGTTTATCAATTGAGTCTTTAGTTTCACACAGAAAACCACTGAAATTGTTGTCGTTTTTCAGAGGAACTTCTTTTGATATTTCTTATTACATTTATTTTGTTTGTCATCAATAACATGATGAGTTAGCTCCAAGAAAAATCTCGGTTGAAGTGTTTTTTTCCTGGACCAACTATATCATGGAAAGGTTTCATAGACTTCATTCTTTATCTCTTATTTGTTTTAATTTTCAAATCATTGTCATAATAGTTCTTTCTTTTTTTATTAGTTTGTTGTTTTTTTGCGTAATACATAACACAGTAGTTCTTCCATAATGAACTTCTACCAGAGTTATACAACATTCTCTGTGTAACCACCTACTAATCGCCACACCAAGTACTTGTTTATGGGTGATCCTAAGGTGAAACTCATGTTTCTCTTGTATTTTCTTAGAATCTCAGCAATCATTAAAATTCATTCGTGGTAGCTACAAAAGTAACCGAGCACCAAATCAGAATATTTTTAACTCGCGCAAACTAAGGACCTCGGGCCTTACAGAATATCACCTGCCTCCCTTCATCTCATTTTAAGGCTTATATAGAACTTAATATTGTCAACTTTGGCCTCAGGTGTAACGGGACAGTAAAATATTGAGCAGTAATGTTCAAGATACTTCCTACATTTATAATCTATTTCAAATGCATGCCTCCATTGTTAATATAGTTTTGGTCCAAAAACGTTATCCAGAATGTATGTACTTTGTTTACATAACTTAAGTGGCCCCCTGGAGTACGAATAATGCAAAGAATAGCCCTTACTGAGTGAATGTTCCTAAATGCTTGTTGGGAAAACGTGAGGGATTAGGTTACCTAAATGTTGATTTTTATGTGTAGATGTGTTCATTACATTACATTGAGTTCAAGAGGACAGTTACGCATGTCTGAGTTCCTAAAACATTTTGTGCGCACTCAGTGAGTCTTAAATAGCAGTAGCTGTCATCACAGTCAAATGGGTTCAGTGTTCTCTAATAAAAGCCCTGAACAAGTAACCGTAATTTAAGTAATTTTGTTTAAACATGCAGTGGGCCATCCAGTGTAAGAGATGGGCATTGGCCTTCTGCTAGGCCTTAAAAACAGAGGCTTTGCAAGTTGTTACATTCACAGGAATATCTTAACTTGTATTGAAAATACGTTTATGTCCAGTGTCGCTGATTAATCTGCGCGCTCAGTATTCTGTTCTACATTTTTCAGCGAACACAAGGTCGGTTGCGAAAATCCAATATGGCGGCGTGTAGAGTGGGAAGCCAAAAACACTATATCTCGTGTAATCGCGCGAGTATTAGTATCATCAAATTTCTTTAAAGCGTGGCTCGCAGTGCAGTTTAGACTTAGCCTAAGTCATGATTATGTCACTTCAGCAAGTTACAATGCATTGATGATACTTTTTGTGAAACTCTGCGAGTGGAGATTATCGCGAAACTACAAGAACTATACAGTCGTCTCACCTGATCTTGCGGTGCATTTGCGCATGCATGGAGTGAGCGAGTTCGGCAGTAAGTTGCTCCCGAAATTATTAAATCAAACGATAACTCTAGATCTGCTACGTCAACATCACACTCACCAAATTATATCGGGTATACAGACTTGGAGCAATTCTTAGTGCAGTGGTAGGGCTGGCCATTACAAAATCAAGAAATCTGGGTATTTTTATTTTTTGCGTCATTTTAAAGTCGTATTGCAGTGTGAAAAAACATACAATGCTAGTGAAAAAATGAACAAAAAGAGCGGAGTTCGGATTTGTCACTACACCATTGCTCCCAGATTCAGTACGCTAAACTTGATCGTCATAAGTTTTGCTGACATTCTGTTGACCTCATGGCATGAAACGCGGGATCATGATGCAATTTCATTTTCTAGTTAAAGGAAAGTCCACTTTGAAAGTTAAAATTTGTTTCGGGTGTCATCAGTATGAAAGCAGAAAGTTGAAGTAAAGGTATGAATATTACTAGGCGTAGTCATTTGACATCGATAGTCACATCTGACCAAGTCAAGATCTGTGTGGGGAAAAGCTGTCATGAAGTAACCAGATATGAACTGAAAATGCTCACGTGTTTCAACTTCATTGAAAGTGTTATGATCAACATAATGAACACCACAGGTTTAATTCTAAGGTCATTTAGTATACAAATATGTAATTAGCTGAAATTAAATACTAATTTATTTCTTTGACTGCTGTCATTGTATCACCACTTTATATAGGAAGCATATTTGCCTTTGGTCAAGTCCTTCAAACTATATATGCCAAACTGCGAGAGCTCATTAGATATGCAAATCATAAATTAGCTGACATGAAAATGCGAAATGACTTTCAATATTGTTTTAACCTAGTATAATCATCAATGTACATAACATATTTTGCCAACTTTAATACAGTAAATCCCAGTATATATCCCTAATTAGGAAAGTTCATTGAATATGCTAAAAAGGAAATGACAGAAATTATCTCATTAAGTATGCAAAATTAGGAATTGGCTGAAGTAAAAATGTTTAATTACTTTCAATAATGTTGTATCATAGTATCTTCAATGTATGTGACAAGTTTCGTCAACTTTGCTCGGGTCAATTCAGATATATATCCTTAATGAGGAAAGTTCATTAAATTTGCAAATAAGGAATTGGCTGAAGAAAAAATGCTTACTGCCTTTCATGTACGTTGTACCATAGTAATTGCTATACATGTAGCAGGATTCGTCATCTTTGGTTGAGTCAATTAAGATATATGTCCCTAATTGCGAAAGTTCATTACATATGCAAACAAGAAATTGGCTGAAGTCAAAATGCTTAGTGACTTCAATAATGTTGTATCATAATGTCTTCAATGGACATAGCATATCTCATCAACCTTGATCAACTTAATTGGGACATATATCCCTAATTAGGAAAGTTCATTAAATATGAAAATTAGCAATTATCTTTCATGTCACCACTTATTACCTTTCACGGCTTATATATCTTGGAAGGATCAATATTTGTAGCAAATCTCATCAAATTGTGTACAGTCGTTCTCAATGTATATCCGTATTTCGTAAAATAATTAATTATGCAAATGAACAAGAAGTAAGCAAGCTACACCCACCAAAACTAATCAGCTCTTGCCATTTGCAAGCTTAATCTATGTACCAGATTTGATTCTGATCTGATGGGCTGTTTTTGAGATATCGGGTACACAGACAGACAGGCAGACAGACATCGATGCGACATAAGCTTATGTGTGTGAACACGTGAGCTAAAAAGAAAAAAGCGACGGAAATTCCAGTAATACCTTGTCAGCCCTGTCACAGAATTCTTTATTTTTCTTGTCAGCCTTGTCACAGAATTCTTTCTTTTTCTTGTCAGCCTTGTCACAGAATTCTTTCTTCTCCTTGTCAGACTTGTCACAGAATTGTTTCTTTTCCTTTTCAGCCTTGCCACGTAATTCTTTCTTTTTCTTGTCAACCTTGTCACAGAATTCTTTCTTTTCCCTCTCAGCCTTGTCACAGAATTCTTTCTTTTCCAACGCTGTTGCACTCAGGAAATATTCCACTAATTCCTTATTCTGTATTTCCACTACAATGTGCAAGACAGTTCTTTTATTCTACAAATTGAAAGAGAAAAGTATTATAGACTACAAAAAATACGTGTGGAAAATATGGAATACCCTGTAATGTATTCACAGTTAGCAGTAAAATAGACCTTCCCTAAATCTTAAAAAGGTCAACTCAACTCGTCTGTCACACTGTGTTGCTCTGTCGCGCACAGAATTGTAACATCCAAGTCGGTTACTGTGACCAACTCTTTTTAGGGTTGGAAACGGTGGCCGACTGGTTTTGTGTGAGGCCTAGCAGCTAGGTGATGTTGCCGTGAGTGTGTAGGGGTTCGAATCCTGTTTTGGTTATGGTATAAAATGTATTTCTTTAACCTGAGTGGACAGTTTCTGTTTGGGAAATATTTACTTGTCCCCGAGTCTGTCTGGTAGCTCAGTAAAAAGCTTCATGCTTTTCCGATTATTATATGTGTTTGTACTGTGTCTGTGTGTCGTCTGCTCCATGCACACTGTGTTGCTCGGTCGCACACAGGATTGTAACATCTAAGTCGGTTACTGTGACCAACTCTTTTAGGGTTGGAAACGGTGGTCGACTGGTTTTGTGTGAGGCCTAGCAGCTAGGCGATGTTGCCGTGAGTGTGTGGGGGTTCGAATCCCATATGGGCTATAGTATAAAATGTATTAGTATGGCATGTGATCCCTGTAACATTGCAGAACTGGCTCAAACTTTTTATTTGAATTTTATAGAGACATTGTATGACACTGCCATAGTACATTAAGGTTGTACATGCTTCACTTTTGATGAGTAGCATTAAAGGCGGAGCCTCCCTTTAAAAGGATGCGAAGCCATGGCGGCGTTCATTGTGTAAGTGGACACCGAACAGACAACACATGGGCACACGCTCCAGAAAATGCCACTTTTTAGTTTTCCCTGGCCGCAAAAACGCAGACAGACTCCCAAGCGTTCAGCGCAAAACTGCTGCCGATCGAACTCTGTGGTTATATTCAAATTCTAACGTGACTGGAAGACGATTTTTTTGGGAATTCGGGTGTTGGTAGTGGGGAATCAATGACCATTGGTGATGTGAACTGACTGTCAATCAAACGCTTGCATAAACTCTGTTTGCAGGATTAGCAAAAGGTGACAAAAGGTTGAGATCAGTTTGTGTAATTAATGTTATAGAAATCAAACATTGTACTAGCCAAGTGTTTGACTGGGAGAAGAACTCCGCTAATGCGAGAACCTGGGATTGAAAAGTGCGGCTTTAAGTTGTACATGCTTCATTGTTGATGAGTAGCATTAACGTTGTACATGCTTCACTTTTGACAAGTATAATTAAGGCTGTACATGCTTTAAGCTGATATAACTGTTCACATAGGTGACTGTTACAGTTGTATGTACTGCATTTTTGACACTATATACCTTTGCATAGACACTTTTTAGAGTTGGACACTATTTCAGTGCAAATGTTTTATCAGTAAGACTTCATGGTGTATTGTTGCCACTGTGCTGTGCAACTGTATTGTGTACTGTTATTGTATTGTGTTACCCAATACTCTTGCGTTGCTACTGGTGCACTAACCATGTCTGATGAGGAAGATATCGCACAGTTGAAACAGGTGTTGGATAACTTGAAGGCAGCTTTCTCCCATAAAGAAGAAGAAATTGCTGCAGCGACCGCTGATGCCAAGGCAGCCGAGCCAGAAATCAAGCGACTGATTAACAAGGACAGGGCAAACCATAATGCAAGCAGTAGTGTTGCAGGTGGAACTCAAGGCAAGATGGTGTACATTGCACCAAGTAGAAAACTCGACAGGTTTAAAGGGAAACCAGAGACTTCTACAGATATTTCTGTTGATGATTGGATTGAGGATCCCAAGGCTATCATTTTATCCAGGAATTTGACAGAGAGTGAGCAAGCAGCTTTTATCATAGAACACCTTGCTCGTAGGGCCAGACATGAAATTCTTGGAAGGGGGAAGAGCGTAACTTCAAGCCCACGAGAAATTTTTAAAGTGCTTTCCAGAGTGTTCGGTGATGGCGACAGTTTGCCTCAGTTGCGGCAACGGTTTTATTCATATAAGCAAACAGAGAAGGATAACATTATTTCATGTTCACTTGAATTAGTTAATTAATGTGGGTTCGAACCCGATTGAAAACTTGCCGTATTTTCTATCCTGGGTTGGTAACACTACTGATGGACAGCATTGTGACCGAGGTTATCGTTCGCCCAGTTAAAGCAATAAAATTCGTTTCTTCGCCTCGATAAAGTTTGTGTGTGCGATGTGTGATTGTGAGCATGCGTGCATGAGTGCTTCACGAACTGTACAACGTGTGGAGCGGTCTCAGTCAGAAAAATGTAACAGTTTAGCGGGCTATTGAACCACTCTTTTTTTGGGAGTGGAGATTTAGCCGAGTGGTTCTCTCTGTGGCCTCTCCGCTAGGCGACTGATGCCATATGTTGTGGGTTCGAACCCGATTGAAAACTTGCCGTATTGAAATGGGCAGTAACCAAGAAGTTCCGTGACCTTTTGATCAGATCTGAGTTTATAGTTTATACAGACAACAATCTGTTGAGTTATCTGCAGTCAACAGCCAAGTTTGGAGCCACTGAAACACGTTGGGCCGCAGAACTTGCACAGTTTACGTTCACTATCAAATATCGCTCTGGTAAGAGTAACAGAAATGCTGATGCACTTAGTAGGAAGGTCAGCTATGGTAATGAACCAACATCTGTACGGTTAGAGGAAACTACAACCATACTGCAACCATTAAACTACCCCAGCCTTTACCAGATGCTGTCAGACTACAGGTTCATCACACAACTACAGATGTGTTACTTGATGAGATACGTACAAGATCTGCTAAGGTGGGACCAATGACTGTTTCTACTTTCCCCACAGTTCAAAGGGACGAACTTGCCAGACTTCAGAAAGCGGATGACCACATATGAAGACTATTTTACTATTGGGAGAACAAACACCCGCCACAAATAGACAGCTTATGAAAGAGACCAAATCAACACATAAACTACCACTACGGCCCAAAGGCGCCCCATTTTGTACGGTATTAGCGTCCCAAATTTTCGCCACACATACGTGGAGTGCACGTTCACAGAGTATATTTCACCTCCCGCGTCATGTTGAAAATTTCGCCGTATTTTCTTGCTGCACAGCTAAATTTTAATGAAAGAGTAACAGGTCCTATTTCCCGTATATGCTGCCCTTACAATTATAATATTTTGGGAAGAATTTCACATGGGAATTCCAAAAATACGTAAGCGATAACACCCATATGCAAAATTACGTAAAAACACAGTCAACAGCAAAATGATCTTCAACTTGTCATTTCATAAAAAGTAGAGGGAAACTAAAAAAAATAAAACCATAGAGTTTTAGTTACCCTTCATGATATCTGTCATACCAAATATTATAAAAAATAACAGCAAAATGAAAAAGTTAAACCAACGGTTTTTTTCAGATGTATTTTTCATTTTACGATGTGTCTAATCAGCTCGATTTCCCATAGAAAACAATGGCGTTTAATGTACTGAACAGACTGTACAACTTTCGCTTGTTCAAATTTCTCAATTCTGAAAAAATGATAGTGAAAAATGGCACAGTGTTTCTTTGATTTAAATACAAAATTCCTGTCATTTTAGTTTTTTGAATTTCTCGATGAAACATGTTTTGGTTTCATTTTATTTTTTCGATTGCTGAATTTTTGCTCTTGCCCTCAATAAAATGGCGATCTTATGGCGTTTGCATAGGCAGAATCAGGGTCTTATATTGACGCATTTTAATTGGTTAGCGTCTCTTACATTGTACAGACCAAATACCTGTCAGGTTGTTGTAATTTACACCAAATTTTGGCGAATATCAACTATGAAAATTCCAGTAAACTGCAAAAATGACATAGAACAGAGGCAAACGGGCATAGAGTCTCCACTGTAATCGTGCATTGAACGATATCGATCAATATTCTTTTGTCCGAAATTGTTACATTGTTGTCTCACTCACTCGCGTGTAGTTCTCCATTCACAATGGCGCCAAACTACGCCGAAGTGCGCCATAATGTGCTGAAACGTACGTAAAACTATCACCAAAATTGAAAAAAATGTCGTCGATATACTTTCAGTACAGGAAACCAACGGATACCTTGATGTTAAAGTGTATAAGTCAATATACGGGTAATTGTGGAAATGTTTATGACATGACCTCAACACAAGAGCGCCCGGCACGAGCGGCACCCAAACAGATTTTTAATCGATAATCTATTGAAAATAATTGATACAATGTTCGCCATTTTCAATAGCGACCAGCTGAAAGCGCTGTTCCATAGAAATAATGCTTCGCGGAATACCGTACACTGAGGCATACTTTTGGGCCATAGTGTACTCAGAGGTTGGAAGAGAATAAAATAAGATAATGGTGTTTTGTACCTCATTGTACATAAAACCGGACGTGAAGTTAAACAGCTACTACTTCCTGACTCACTCAAGAGTAAAGTATTGTTTGCTGTACACGACCAGGTTGGACACCAGGTGTCTGAGAAGACGATTGCCCTTCTTCAGAGTAGGTGTTAATGGCCCGGCATGGTCTCTGATGCAACCAATTATTGTCACAGATATAAACGCTGTACCTTAGCCAAAGCAGGGAAGAGACTCCACCCAACTATGGGATTCCTCACTGCTACGAAGCCTTTGGAGGTACTGGCCATGGAATTTACCATTTTAGAACCTGGTATCAATGGTATCGAGAACGTTCTTGTGCTTACAGATATGCTTACGAAATTCAGTCAAGCCATCCCCACGCGAGCCAGAAAGCCACAACAAGTAGCGCGAGTCCTGGTTCGTGATTGGTTTGTGAGGTTAGGGGTGCCACGTAGAATACACAGCGACCAAGGTCGGAATTTTGAGAGCAAACTCATCAGTGAACTGTGTAAGGTGTATGGCATTGTGAAGAGTCGCACGACCCCATACCACCCAGGAAGGAACGGACAGTGCGAGTGATTTAATCATATACTACACGAGAGTTTACGCACTTTACCCCTGAGAAGAAACGTAAATGGCCAGAGTTGCTGCCAGAGTTGGTATATGCATACAACAGTACACCCCATTCGTCTACTGGGTATTGGCCGCATTACTTTTGTAATATTTTACTATTCTTTTGTAGAGAACCTTCTCTTCCTGTGGATCATTAAATAGGAATTGAGGTGGATGCCGACGACAATAGTCAGGTAGAAGAGTGGATCGCTTAGCATCACCAGAAGTTGATGGATTCATATGATTTGGCCTCAAAGAAAACAGAGCATGAAGCCCTGAGGAAGAAAACCAGAAATGACCGTAAGGCTGATAAGACAGACTTAGCAGTCGGTGCTCGAGTGTTTCTGCAGAATAGAAACACAAGAGGATAAATACAAGAATAAGATACAAGATGTATGGAGTCCAGAACCATATATAGTGGTTGATCGACTTGACACAGGTGGGAATACCAATGTTGCTGAGCCCGTTGATAGAGGTCGACCTAAAAAGACTGTTCATTGTAGAGAAATGTTGGATTACAGAAGCCTTGCGAAAGACATGGAACTTGACAGAACTCCCACTAATGTGGAAAAGTCAGAAGACACAACCTGTAGTGAGTCAGATGATGATGAATTTGACTATGGCGTTGATTGTATACGCTGGGAGCAGTTATGTTCCGCATCACCAGAAGCAGTATCTGATCAGACTGAAAATCCAGAGGAGGAAGTAATTTCATCCTGTGGTAGTGAGCCTAGTACTTCAATCAAAGCAGGGAAGCAGCCCTCTGACAAGAATACTCATAGCTCTGCACAACCTGGTACTGAAAAAGTGGTGAAGAATCTCACAGACAAGGCGGATATCAGACAGAGTCCAGAGCCCTTGCCGACAGAAGAAGAAACTGTAAGACATGGATGTACGAGTCGTGAGAATGTAGGATGTCATTCTAACCCTTTTCATTTGCCCAGATCTACTTTGAAGGAATCTACTGTTGCTTTTCAGATTGACTCGCAAGTGTTGACTAATATAGCACAGTCAAATCTTTTGATTATGCAGATGATTTCTCAAACTAAATGTAATTAGCTCATAGCTTTTGCTTGGTTGTTGAGAAACCAACAATCAAGCAGGGAAGTGTTTGACGTGAGCAAATTAAACACTTGAGCATGCGTATGTGCTATATGACGTTCCGCCATTTTTGTTTTTGTTGGAGTTTGAGTTAGTTCCGTATTTACTTTTTTATCTGAGCTCCGTATTTACTTTTTTATCTATCATTCTCAGCTGCCATCAGAGTTTAATCGAGATGCAGATATCTTTGGCAAGATGTTGAACTTCTATCTGATGTGATTTTGTCAGTTATTTCCAAGTTATTTCTAAGATATTTACAACTTTCCGTACTGTAGTATTTGCCTCAGTGAACTGCAATAGAAATACATAGCATTTCCCAAACCATGTGACTTTGTATACATCGCTGCTATGAATCTTATTCAAACTTTTCTAGTTTATTGTTTGAGAGTATTTCAGAGTTTACTGCTAGGTTTATCAATTTGAGAAGTTTGTATTGACTCCGACTACTTGCCGATTCGAATTTTATCATGTTTGATGGATTTGAAGAGTTCTATGCAAACACTATAGTTTGTGTGTTACCACGAGTGCCGTAGCTTTACTCTGCATTTACCATTTGCTTTAGGTAAGACAGTCGATCAATTCAGACTAGAGTTGCTGTCACTCAAAGCCTTACCTGTCACAGTCAGGGTGAGTGTTTGTGAAATGTATTTTTGTATCACACTTTTAAAAGTATTTAGCAGTGCAGTTTATTCGTCTGTATACCTATAGAGGTTTTGCTATACATTCCCATATATATACTGTAACTCGCCACTGAGGGCGCACAGTTTTTTGCTAGTCCGTATAGTGCATCTACCTGGTGTTTGGCATGTATTGTAAATGTCCTCTATGAGACTGATATCACTGTTGTGCTAGTGCTTCACAGCATGCTATATTTGAAGTGATATTTATACAGAGTTTCTGTACATTCTTCCTTCAGGTTTTTCTTTTAGTCTTATGTCATACAATACTGTGTTTGTAAACAAACCAATTCTCTGCCTTAGTTTCTGTGGAGTCGGAAATAGAAGAACGTGTTGGATTCAGTGATCATATCTGTGTCCAATGAATGAGCGTTACAAAGGGAAACACATGATGGGGTTCATTATATAATTCAGTAAGCCGTTTACCATGTTCCAAAGATCGAAAATTGAGGCCGTGTGAGAACAGATGTTCGCAGTCAACTGACTGAGTTGGTGTAAGCCGTCATAGATTCTAGTGGGTCAGTCGTAACGGTCGTAACCTACATATACCGATCTTTGGACAGACATGTATGAATATCTTTTTCGCAAACTCTTGGAGAAATGCAAAATTGACTTGATCAAGAAATTTATCAGAGCCATTTAGCTAACCTGAAAGAATCCACAAACACTCTCTAAAGATTATTCAACCTGATATAAGATTATGTTCGTTTATACTGAGTGTATTCACTGATTTGCATTGTCCTAAAATTACTTATTTTCAAGACCTGAGTGCCAATGCCAATTCCCTTCAAAAATTCTCTGTGTTTTTCAATTTATGGTACAGGGCGCCACCAACGGCATTTATTGCCAAAGAGACTGCCAAGACATACTGCGCATGTCTACGTTCATCACGTGCAGATTCTAGAAAACGTGATCGCTGTTTTTGTAACTCTTATATGTAGACTTCATTGTTCAAAATTAGTATAGTATGCTTGTGTCAGTTCAGATAGTTGCAGGCTGCAAAATTTTGCTACCCTTCGGATTTGTAGAAGTAGATGTCAGTGCTCGATTGTAGAGATTGCATGAAGATATGTGCAAAGGAATACTCAGCGCGGGAGACAGGTTCCTCTTACCCATCGAATGTGAACAGTGTCTGGTTGAAGCGTCTGTTTCGAGCACAGCAAATGGTATGTTCAAGACAATTCCTTTGTATTCCAAACTCAACGATTGCACTGAATTCGGCAAGTATATAAAATTTACCCTGATTTCTGACAGTGCTAAAATAGATCCACTGGGCCTGTCAAGAATGCATTTTCAGTATTGATGGTTGAAAGACATCAAAAAGTGTGACCAAAGTTTAGCAATTTGGATCGCCCGAACAGACTGTTTGAACTGAGAACCACTATCATCAGATGGCGTAACGATCTCGGTACAGGCTCGACAAACGAGCATGAATTTTTGGGTGAACACTTTGTTACTATTTTGAGAGACTGTCTCTGGATAGTTGATCCCCATCGTCAGAAATTGAGTGATCAGGCCTGCAGACTACCGGAATAATTTGACAGATTTCAAGGGTATAACATCCCTCAGAGCCACAAGCACTTGATGAAGCCATTAAATGGAGAAGAACTTGTGACCGTGTCACAAAAGCTGTTCAACATACTCGAACAGTGTAACGTTTTGTACATAATTAAATACCATTGGTTTTTAAAAACAAGGGAAAATGACTTTGTTTTACTGTGTACTTTGGAAAACATGTATGCCTTAACGCAGCTTTCCGCCTTTGCGACGACCTATTTTCAAATGTGAATTTTGCCATAAAGATGTGTACTTTTATCCAAGTATTATATATCACCTGAAAGCTATTTCTGTGGATATTTTTGTTTTATCAAGAAAATCAGTGTGCGATGAATTTTTTTGAAGATATTAGTGAAAGTGTTAAGAACATGGGTGGTCGCACGTAAAAAAGTTTAAGTCTGAGCTGAGAGGGGTTATTGTTCAGGTGTTAACGGGCAATTGCTCTTCAGAATACTGGCTACATAACTGTGTCTCAGATTTTTGAAAAAGGCCTTAGTTTTTCATATTGTTGCGTCAAAGTTTATCCACCAATTAGTCTAACAATGCCGCCTAATTAAGCAGCAATAACTCAACTTAAAAAATCTTCATAAAGAAACTGAGAAAGGTTCTGGAGACAACCTACTTGACAAACGCCTGTGAAAATCTGGTGAACTTCCGTTCACACGTTCTCGAGTTAAACTCTTTTGAACGTGCTGCAATGTGACAAAATGCCGAACTGAGAAAAAGGCGATTTAGTAAATTGGTTCGGTTTTTCCTTTTGAATGGCCATAAACAATAAGCTCGACCAACAAAACACTAAAACCACATAGTAAAATCAAAGTGTTCAACTTCAACAGTATATTCACTCGTTGAAATAAGTGTCAACGGTCGAAATGAGGCTAAAATGGGTGATTTTCGGTAGCGATGAACTCTTTTTAGAGCGCAATCTACACAGTAGCTGATGAGTTAATACACTTGGGCAGAGCCAGGGAAGGAATTATGCATAATTTGTTGACTGATTAGTTGTAAGGTTTAGATAGAGTATTAACTGTTCGACCTGACTGTCGGAACTGCTGCGGCATCTCGATGCCGTCTACACTAGCACTTGGCCTAATTACATCCATGACAAACGTACACTACAGTGTAAGTTTATGGCAGCATTCGATTCGACCTCGGAAACGACTCGCGACAGCGGAATGAAAGCAAGCCCGATGAGTGAGATAGGGAAAACAATATTGGCTGACAAAAAAATAGCTGCGTTTGTATGTGGATGTAGATTTGCGTTGTCTGTGATCATGAAAATAAAAAAGAGCAGCTCCATGCTGCGATTCATTACAGTTAGGGTAACCAAGGATTCAGTGAGCAGCCATTTTTTAGATCTTCACGCGCCTTGAAAACCGATTAACACTTATCAAACTACAAACATTTCTGAGATAATAGTTCCTCCTCACTCTGTACAGCATTTCTGTGGGTGAAAACCCTGTCTGGAGTCATTTATGCTAAAATGAACCAATCGCATGTCGGCGGCATAAAAGTCAAAGGAGAGAAGTTGAGAAAACATGAACGTAGAGAAAAGTACGTCATTTCATCAAGCGCAAGTTGCATGTGATAGACCGCTCGTCAAGTGCCGTACGTCACAGATAGATAACTCTCTGCTGCCGTTCATATCCAACATGAGTACCATCGATTCCAGGCGAAATGCTGTCATTCAAGCATTCCAAAGTTGTAGGTAAGTACAAATATATGATATCAGACCCGTCTTCATTACATGTAAATCTCAGGATAAGGATGGTGTTTTGCACAGTATTCAAGTAGTTAGCCTGTAAGCGTCTCATTCAATGGTGTACAGACCAATGATGACATGGCGATTACGTTATTACGTTGTGACGATCAAATTCATATTTGAATTTGTGTTCGGTCCTGCAGCATTTTGGCTACTGCCATGATAACTGATAACAATGTTGTCGTGTCCATTCCCATAAAATCATTTGATTCTCATTCGTCCGGTGTACGATGAACATTTGAAAGTCGATGTGGCGACGTATGTTTTTACCTTGTCAAGGTCGGTTTCTCATTTAGTGGTAGGATGGTTGCATTGTACGATTATTGTTATATAGCGCGGTCCAGAAACGAAATGGGACAAGGAAAAACGGGACCGCGGGATTGAAACAACAAACCGTCTGCAGGAGCAGGAATTGTTTTGTGGCGTGTGATTTCTGCATCGCTACGTATTTTGCCTTGGCAAAATTTGCTGTCGCTATCTTGAAGCTCATGCAATTTGTTTCCACCTTGTATTTTCTAATCCCAAGTAGTTCCAGTGCCGTGGTTTCTGATATTTAATTTTTATTCATAAATTGTTCAACTTACTTAGTATTCTCATCGAACAGACAATGTCGGGTTTCTTGACCTTTCGGCGCATAGTCGTTTCGGCCGCACAATTTCCGACCCCAAGACGTTTAGGTACCGCGACCAAAGACGTTTTGGCACTACCTAGCCGGGGGAACTCGTGCCAAATGTTACAAATCAAAACACTGAGAAGTCTAGTGTCAGAATTCACATGCTTTAAAGTTTGTGACAACATGGTGAAAAACCGTGAGAAAATAAGTTTCATATTATTTTAAATGGCATAGCCCCCGACACTGTCAAAGTTTGAAAAGCAGCGTCTACACATACATTTACATAGTACTCAACAAAGCATCATCAGCCTTGCAACTGTCACATAATGAACATAGGGGGATGGCTTCTGTCTATGGTCACACACAGCAGCGTCAACAGTCCATTGTCATTTTATAAAGCCCACAACCACAAAATTAATTTGTACACGTGTTGCGGCTGTCTCCCTTCATTGGCTGCAAGCAGGTTTTGCATCGTCGTTTGGCTTTCTTTGCTGAAGCCCTATCAAACTCCCCAGAAGCATGTTTTACCCTCTGCGTACTCAAATCTATCCAGTTTCTGTAGCCGCTTCCTTTTAAGTTCCTTCCTCCTTGCTTTATACTCCCTGGTGGCCTTGAGTTTCGCTTCTCTACTTCGAATTCTGTCAAGTGACAACCAAAGTGATTGTGACACTGGGTTCACCTCCAGTCCTGTGGCTTCGAACAGGGCCTTGTTGAACTGCTCAACCCCACTATTGAAGTGAGCCACAGCCAAATTGGATCCGAGGTTGATTTCCATCAGCCCATGGTTCTGTTCCTTTGGCAGAACAGACCATAACACATGGTGGAGGCTTTCGTTTGCATTCTGTGTGTGCAGAAGTGAAACCAGTATTTCTGTGAGAGATGTATAGGTGGCTGACAGATGACTGTACTGGTGTGACTGCTAAAACTGATCAACGGCTTCAGCAGATGATCGAATTCCAGGATCCAGATACAGTTGTTGATCATCGAGATCTCAACACTTACCGCCAAGCAAAATATGAAACATTTTGGAAGCAGACGGATGTATATTTAAGCCATGTTGTGGAAACTGCAGTCCATGAACGCAGACATGACAGTGTGTGTTACCTATCTACAGCTATGTCAGTGTGCCATTTGCTAAAGAAGTAGAGTAACTATGCCAAACTTGTACTCCTGTTCCCTCAAAACAGTGGCTTAGGTTCAGTTCTGGCCTACAAATCCGAGTGTTAAAGCCTCAGTACAGTACACTGGTCGCCTGAATATTAAGTACATGCTGCAGCCGACACAACAGAGAGACCCACACGAAGACATTCACTATGCTTCAGCAATAGTTTGGTACCTGAAGGAAATGGGTATTCGCTTCAGAGAACATACTACCTTCATCACCTTGGATGACAAGCACAAAATAAAAGTAAGAAAGCCAGCTCAACCTTTAGCAGCAGTTGAGCGTGGTAAACAAGTCCTTGTTGGTGGTGGACAGATCTGCCTGATGTCTGACCATGAGTTTACTAAACTTACCCTGACACCAAGTGTGACACTGAAGATTGACATCGTACACAGCATTGAAGGCAGCTTCTACAGGGGTAGAGTTTTTGCAGAATTAAAGACAAAATTTCAAAGTTTTTCACCTGCAAGACATGCAGCAGAACTCTGTCAGATACTGCAAAAAGAAAATGACAAGTCTGAAGTGTTGATTGTATACTCAGATGGTGGATCAGATCATCATGATAGCTATCAATCTGTACATATGACCTTAATCGCACTTTTCCTGAGAAAAAATTATGATGCTGTCATTGCTGCCCGCACTCATCCAGGACACTCCTTGAAAAACCCTACAGAGTGACTGATGTCAGTTGTAAACCTAGCCCTTGAAGCTGTTGGAATAATGAGAGAGGGATGCCAGAAAACATTAAAAAGTTGATTGAGAAATGCAGTAGTATGGCAGATGTTTGACATGCAGCTGAAAAGAATCCTGGTCTAAAAGAGGCTTTGATTGACAGCATACAACAGCCAGTCTCCCTCATCTGTAGTCTTGTGATGAACTTACACTAAAGGATGAACCCTTCAAAGTATTCAGTGCTGCATCTGATGGTGAATTCAAGGATCTAGAGAACATCCTTCATCAGTTAGACCCAGATCTACACATCAAGGTAACAAAGAAAGAAGCACAGAAATCAGACAACCTAGCCAAGTTCTATAAAGATTACTGTCAGACCAGGCATTATTCATTCACTTTGAAAAAGTGTAGTAACCTGGAATGCAGATTCCATAAACCACCCAGACTTACTGTAGAAAAGTTTGAAGAGTTGCCTCAACTTCCTGACCCAATGTTGGCTTATGACAAAGACCATTACAAGCCATTTGATAAGTGTGTGGCAAACCTACAAATGAAAGACATCGGCCTTCTCTTGAGAAGCAGAAGAATGAAAGTCACGGTGTGTCATTCAGTCCCAGTGCACAGACAGCTATTAGAGTCTATACTGTCAAGTGTGGAGAATGTGACAAGCCTAGAGCTTTGCACAGTGCAAAGAAATTGAAAGCAAATGCACAGTTAAACCTGGTAACTGCTTTGGAGGACATAGACTATAAATGTGGCTCAGCTTTAGAATACAGTATTCCTGAAGGAAGCCAGAACCTTATCCTATCCACTGTATCCACTGTATATGTGAGAAAAGACCTGATGTGCAACAAACCAGTTGAGATCCATATTACAGTTTTTGGTGTGTTTCCTGCAGTCTGTTGCTATTGTGGTAGTCCTGATAATCCACTGTGCATCATGGAAAGATACACTGTTGTGTTAGGTTTGCTTAGTTATCTAGGGTTTCAAACTTTGATTACATCAGACGTGCGAAAGGAACATGTCAATTTGTAAGTACTTCTGGCTTGACAAAGCTTGGATGTGAGTTAAATGGGCTGGCAATTATGAGTGGTCTGTAGTGTGCAGTGGGTTTCCAAGTGAAACAGCTAGGAATTTTGCATCAGGTGCATGAGGTTAATTTTATTGCATCAAGTTATGTTATCAATATGATCTTATAATTAGCATTCATAAGACATTTTCATTTTTTGCAAGCATAACCTTGTAAATATTAGAATTGATTATGTTGCAACAATTACTGTTTCATCTTTTGCAATAAATTTAAGTCTGAGATTCATTTTAGATGATTGTTGTTTTTGTTGTTTTATGTAGCTTGCAAGATTTCTATCTACATCAGCTGTTGTCTGTGTTTCAGATATTTTACAATCCTGCTTTGTGTAGCTCCATCACATAGAGGACCAAATAGGCTATTCCGTTGGATGATATCTGCCCCTGTATCTGCAAAATTTGATGAAATCCAATTTGATTTTGAACGATGGTCAGAAATAATTTTCCCCAATATGAAACACATTGAAATGGTTTGTCAGCAAGCCATACAATAGACCTGGAGTGGCATGCCTGCAAGCTAGCTTGTGATAGCGTGTTGGTAAACTGGAGGAATCCTCAAAGTGGCTTGCTTGTGAACCAGAATTAGTCAGAAATTGGTGGTTGGCAAGCCACATTGCGCCAATATTGGCTTATCTTCAACCCAGATTGAACAAAAATTGGCTTACTGTTGAGCAAGAGAAGTGCGATATTGATTTGTAAATAAGCCACTCTTCGGCATTATCTGCTATGTCGGCATGCCACAGTATCTTAAACATGGCTTGCTGGCAAGCCTAGATCTTACTGAAGTCGATTGCCTGTAAACCATTGATTGGTACCAACTGGCTTGCTGGCAAGCTGAAGTGAGCTTAGCTTTGCATTTATGTATGCCGTATCATGTTCAGAGGTAGCTTGCATACAAGCCATTTAATTGATAGCTGGGCTTGCCCGTAAGCCAGTATCGAATACCAAACAGGCATGCACAGAAACCAGACTCGGCACGCTAGGAAGCCAAAAATAAGCCAAAATTCACAACTTGGAACAATCCATTTATTGACAATCAAGCCGGTTCATTTTGGGCTTGAATTTAGCTGGCCGGCGAACCAGAAAAATTTGCAGTGTAAGCGTGTGAAAAGTGAAGGTAGGGTGGAACTCAAACTTTCTAGCTGATGATGACGGTTTGCTATATAGTATCGTCAGACTTCGCTGTTTGCATAATTTAGTCGGTAGAATTTTCTGGATCCCAGAACATATTTTGCTGGTCTTTTTTAAAAGTCACATTAAAAATATGCAGGTCTGGGTACTTCCGGCTACACTGGCTTCGGCCAGGGTTTTAGTTTACGCGGGGATCTATTTTGGCGGCTATGAACTTTCCACGAAAACCGTGTGATTTAATTCACGCGATTAATTAATGTGTTTACAGAACTTTCATGTCACGTTAATAACGGTTTTGACGATTGTTGATAATTTGAAGAAAAAAGTTTAAAACAATGAAAGACAAAAACAAATCTGAAACAGTGTTTGAATTCAAAAACGCTGCTAGTCAGCCCTAAGGATTCGGTGTGTATTTTACATTCATAGTAATTGATTTTATCCACCAGCATTTAAATGGTGTTACATCAAAGATCAAACTTTTAGTAGATTTTAACATGGACCTTGTTAACATTGTTCCTCAAGACATCGCAACAAAATAAATACCAGTGTTGCAGCCATGACGCGCCCTTGCGACAAAGTCCTCAAAATCGAACCCGTTGTACCGCATTGTCGCATACTGCGGATCACCACGGGTGCACTCATGAGTAGACTGTGCACAGTGTTCTGTGTCGTCTGTAAGTAATATCTGATACGTTTTTCATTTCGTAGTCTCGGAGCACAGATTAGCTATTAAAACGCTGCACTTGATATTACAGTATAACTTGCTTGTAGTCCGACTGAGCTATCTGATTGGCCGCAGATACTGTAGAGTAGCTGCTACAATTAGGCTACTTGAGTGAAATTTAAGTGTAGTGAAGCAGTCCCGGTAGATTGAATTTTGTTTTGTGAAACTGATTTGTTAAAATATAATACAAAATTTGATTAACAACTTATTCATGTTGTCCCCAAAATGTGCAAAATGTCCCCGAAAATAAACGGTACGGGGACAGATTGTCCTTTAGTTTTTCAAGGTATTTCTTTTTAATGTCAACAACAGTTTCTTCTTTTAACCTATAAAGCATATTGAGATTCAGAGTATAAGTATAGGATAAAGCCCGAGTACGAGGGCTCTTCTGGTATATAAAGTTCAACCCAACGATAAAAAGTCGAGGCCGCAGGCTGAGATATTTTGTCGTAGGGCTGGACTTTATATACCAGAAGAGCCAGAGTAATAGGGTTTTATGCGACTTAAAAACTATCGCCCCTAACTGATATATTTTCGTTTTCAATGTGTTTACGTCAACCGTCCCCTTTGTCAATGTAACACGTTTAGGATATGAATTAAAACTTTATTTGTGAAATAGCCTTCCAATGTAATGGAACATCCTATAAATGCCCTGGGGCACATTAGTTTAAGTTTGTACCACAGCAGATTTTGTATTGCAGGTGGTTTCCGCTGTGTTACCGAATTTGAATATTTAAATGTACTAGATGTCTACAGAATATGACATGTTCACTTTTGATTAGACAGTACTTTACTACGGTGCTGTCATTCGTTTCTGGAATTTGGTGACCAAGGCTTTACGAGTAAATGAAACACCCTGAATTGAGCACTCTCATTGGTCAATCAACAGTGGATAGTTTTTAATTGAGCTTATCAACTAAGACTTTACTTTGTATCTTGCATATTGTTATTATTGATGATTGGATTCTGGCAATTACTGGAATGCCCATATGCACAATAACAGACCATTAAGCTATCATTTAAACATACTATGTTGATAGGCTAAATACTGGATATTCCAACATGCTTCAGGGACAAGAGTATTTGTCTGTCTTTCTGTCTGTCTGTCTGTCTGTCTGTCTGTCTGTCTGTGGCTGTGTGTGGCTGTGTGTGTCTGCTCTGTGTGAGTAAATGCACGCATACATCCATACAAATACATGCAATATACACACATACACGTATATTATAGACACACATACTTGAGTGTTTACACACACACATACACATACACACAGATATATGTATATATATAACTATATACATACAGATATATATACACATACATACATACATACATACATACATACATACATACATACATACATACATACAATCATACATACATACATACATACATACATACATACATACATACATACATACATACATACATACATACATACATACATACATACAAAACTCAAAACTCATCACCATATAAACTAGCATATTTGCTGCTGCTTTGACCGACTGCGTGATTTTGCAAAAACACTAAAAAAGCGAGGCATTACTTTGTAATCAAAATGTTATAATATACGTACATGTATATCGGTAATATAACTTGAAGTCTACGCTTACCTCATCAACACAATCAATGTTAATGTTCGTGTCTTGATCGTTTTCAAGGAGTTCTTTTACTTCTTGTAAGTTTCCATCGCTTGCTGCTTGAAATAGTTTAACCTGTGCAGGATTCTTAAATAAAACACACATAACAAATTAGTTTTCATCTAAAGTAGAACCAAGCCAACACAGAAAATACACACCAGTTCTTCTCATACGATTATGTTGATTCGAATTTTGTTTTAAGTTTGCACAGAAACAACTTCAGAGGATGAAATCGTGATCATTTTAGCAGTCATATTTTTTCGTCTTGGCTTTATGCAAGAAAATAATATTTTCTTGCAGTTTGTAAGATGAAGAGCTCAATATGAAATTAAACTGGTCCAATAAATATTTTCCATAGGACATTTGTGATTTACAAATTTAAGTAGGGCCATCCTCAACCACTGATAGTTAGTGGTTGCACCGAGTGTCCGGAATGGCTAAGCATGCTCCGCTGTGCTGGTGCATACAACGCCTGTCAGGATTGGTCCCAACAGTGTCTCATTATTATATGAAGTAATACAGTATATGAATCATTGCAATAAGTCAAAGTCAAAGCTGTCAGTAATCATTTTACTGACCAAGGTGTCGTCATATCGACCGTAGAAGTTGTTGATAGTCCTCACTAGTCTTTTGGGTGAGTATCCCCTCTCACTAGTTTTGATGACAATGAGCTGTATCTACATTGAAGATCACCACATCACATAGTCGTACTCGAAATTCGAACAGTTGAACATTCACAGATTACCGAATTATGAATGATTGTCAGTACCATACAATATCCACGCAAGGTGTAGCACACGCCCACCCATTACTTTTACTTGCATTTTTTTTGGATAAGGGGGGCGATACGCAATGCAAGACAATGACGTAGGCTAACTTCAAGACCCAAAGAGTGATTTTACGTTTGGTTGAGTGGGGCATGTCATGGGCCCTTTAAATTATTTACACGTTTTACATGGACATGAACATGAAAGTGCTGAGAATAAGAATATACTTTCGGACAATACAAAACAACCACTTTACTTGTATGAAATCTTTATCATGAAAGCCTAACAGAGCAATGGAAAAAGGTCAAATTAAGATTTAATAATGATCGTCATATAAAAATTGGCGATTCGAAGTAAATGAATTTATGTCAAAGGAATTCAAACGTATTTACTATGGATCGTGTGAACAATAGTCTATCAATGATCGAGCAGGCTGGACAAACGATCCATACAGAGCAATTGCGATATATTTGTCCTCGCTCCCTATTTTGCAAACTATAAGTTTATATATTTTTAACATTTAAAATCATATTATACGTCGTTGCTAAGTCTTTTAAGAAACATAACATTTTAAAGGAGCAGTTATCTTTTGGAGGGGTTCGTAAGGGTATCCAGAACTTTGAATTACTCTATGCTCTCGATGTCGCTCCAAACGTTATTAAATTACGACAAAGTGAAAATTATGAACAATAATGACTGTATTATAGGAACTTTTCGAACATCTTTGTTAATTGTGAGCGATGATTGTTGTTTAACATTAAGGGCACATACTCTGCCATAACCATATCTCAGCTTTCAAAACCAATTATGTCAGTCAAACTGTACCTATAGTTAGATACGCGTCGACGCATGAAAAATTAAATAGTGACAGCATATCTATCTCCTTTGTCGCATAGAATTAAATGCTTAGCATAACACGAGCATTGCTATATCTCTCATCCCACATCAAGCACAGATGTAAGGCATGACTCGCAGCCCTATTTAGAAAGCTGATAATCGTGTAAATATCGTACGGTTTATATTCCGGTCACCGCAGTTCATATAGAAAGTTATAACAGTGCCAACAGTGGTATATTTGAACAAAAATGTCAAACACTAAAAATTGACTCTGATTTGGCACTGTAGAAAATGCAAGTAGAGTTTCAAATTGGCCAGTGCTTTTTTATTCTTTGTAGGTTCGGCTTACGTAGACATGTCGAGACCGACACAGCTTGTTGCTTAATGAATATAATTTAGATAAAACTTGAACGAGATCTTGTGAAAAATATACAGAATTAACAAAAACTGCACCTTAAGATATCTTAATTTGGTAATCAAGTTTGTATTTTACACATGGGAAATGCCATGCGTTTAATAATTACATTTTAATAATAATGTACAGAAAACGATTTTCCGTTCAATCACATAATGCTTCTTCAGGGCGTTCCTAAGATTGTGATAAATGTATCGGTGTTTCTTTATTAGCCATTACCAAAAAGAAAAAAAACTTTTCGTCTCGTCTAACGCTTTCAAGGGCGCATAACAAAAAAAACCCAAAAAGCATATGAAGGAAATCCCAGACACTAACTTTGAGTTTATTATGTTTCCAATGTACAGTGTGAATTTCAAGCAGCTGGTGTGTGTGTGTGTGAGAGCAAACTGACTAGCTGCCAAAAAACGCTACCCCATTCACACATTGAATTCGAGAAAAACTAAAAAAAATACTGTTTTGTTACTTCAACGCCATGGCATTTGATAATTTCACGAGTAATAACCTAAACATGGGCGTACTTTGTTACCAAGTGATGATGTTGTTATGTAGATCATTTTTTTCACACTATTGAGTTTAATGAAAGTAGAACATTCTTAGGGTCACTGTCTTACATGACGTGGGCATTCAAATAAGTCACAGGACCTGGTGGAGATGTTTTAGAGCAGTGATTAGTATATCAATATAAGTTCTGGTTTGTTCTTTGTTTTCTTATCTAAGTATAATTACTGGGGCAGCGTGGTTTAGTGAGACAATTTTTCTGATCCTGTCACAGACGTGTTACTTCAAAACTTTGGAAACTCCAGCAGTATAGTTTTCAAAACGCTGGATTTATACCTTTAGACTTTGCACTGCGGCGGACTTTGCTCTCAAGTCTTCAAGCAAGCAAAAGGACTGTCCACTTTGTCTCACTGCGATGCTGGACGTAGACTTTGCATTCAAGTCTTCTGTACACTTTGTCTCACTGTATGACTCTATTCTTGAGTGTTGTCGATCCAGCTGAGATAAGTAGCTTGCAGACTTTTGCAGATGTATTTAACTCTTGACTTAGCGAATATTTTTATTTTCTTTTTGGAATAAATTTTATTTTTTAGCGAAACTGCTTAGTTCACGGTTTTTGTTTGTTTTCACGTAAGAAAATCGACCGAGAATGACAGTTGTTCAAAGAAAACGTCAACGGAAAATAAAATAAATCGCGGAACACTACCGATTTTTGGAGGCTTCGTTTCGGCACGTCACCACAGCGAATGGCTTCAGCGAGCGAAAACAATGACGTCAGCAGTCATTACTGATAGCGGGCGTGTCCTAAATTCATATGTAAATAAGCTTGCCCGCGTTCCCCAGATGAACACTACGTAGTCTAGTGTGACGTAGACTTGATACCATCGGATTAATTGTTTATTGTTCACAAGTTGTGAGCAGTAATCTAATAAATGACGAAAAGACTTCAAGCACGGCAAAGTGCCTTCTACCTCAACCACAACTATTGGTATTTTCGAGATATAAGCTTACAGGTATAATTAGGGTCATCATACGAAGTTTGTTGGGTACCGACTAATGTTTCCGTATATTGACTAGTAGCTTTGCAGCTTTATTGCGCCCTCAACAAACAGGTCATTTTAAATTCTAATTAACATGTATATTTAAATTATGTAGTGATAACTGTCCCAGCCACACCTACCCTTTTAGCCTTGTAATTTCAAGGCTGTAGACTGGCCAAATATATTGCTCACTAGAGGTGTAATTTATTCATGCATGTGACCAACTTTGTTGAAGGGTCACATCTCCGTTCCACTTTGTAGCAAACAGTCTAAACTTGACGGTGCCGTTAAAAATGAGTTAGTAATTACTCTCGGATTTTTCCGGCTTTGTAAGTGCGTTCTGAGCCACGCGATAAACGAGCTGTCGATTCGATAATGTTGATTCACTATACATGGTAGTCTATGAGAAAACTATGTAATACTTTCTCAATACAAAATTATATCTATGCATTTATAGATATTTCATAACTGACGTAAAAGTACTTAATTGGAATAGGGTTGTTACAACTGGTATGTGGACAAATAATTGACTTCAGAATTTCACCAAAAATGTTCATCCACTATACATGGGAGTTTATGATAAAATTGTGAATATTTTATTCCGATGGAAAACTTGCTATACTTGCGCAAATACAGATGTTGAATAATTAACATAATTGTACTTGATTAGAATATGACGATTAAGTAGGCATATTATGTGTACAAGAAATCTGATTTTGGAATTTTACTCAGAATGTTCATCCACTATACATGGGAGTCTATGAGGAAAATATGAATAATTTTTTCCCAATAAAAAAATAGGTAAAGCTGTGTATTTGTGTACTCTCGATTATTAATATTAATGTACTTGATTAGACGAGGGTGGTAACAAATGGATATGTTCGTCAGAAATTGGATTTTTGAATTTCGTCAAAATGTAGATTCACTGTACATTGGAGTCCATAAAGAAACTGTGAATATTTTTTTTCAAATACAAAAATAGGTCAATCATTGTATTTATGTACTCTCGATTATTACTGTATTTGATTAGACTAGGGTGGTTACAAATGGATATGAGTGCAAGAAATTGGAGTTTGGAATTATACCGAAATGTTGATTCACTATAAATGGAGTCTACATGTATGAGAAAACTAAATGAATATGAGTGCAAGAAATTGTATTTTGGAATTATACCGAAATTTTGATTCACTATACATTGGAGTCTACATGTATGAGAAAACTATGAATATTTTTGTTTAATCTGTGTTGAATGGAGAATAGTTTTGGTTGTCTTACTGTACTTCTCTTTGGTATGGACAGACGTGAAACATATTGGTAAAACATTTAGTTTTTGGCCGCAATGCGTTTTGAGCGGAAACAGTTTTGTATGTCGAAAACTGCTTTATTGGACTAGGCTTCAACGAACATTATTGTTACGGTTAACCTTTGTCAGACAGGAGTAATCCCGGTTTTTGGAGAAACCCAACAACGTGATTTGTAAATTTTGCAACGTTGTGTCACTCAAGGGGGATTATGCAAATAGCGATGCTCATGTGTCGACGATGGTTAAAAAAGTTCCTCGATTTGACATCAGATAGCCACGTGCATTTCTTTTGATTATTGTAAATCGTGGATTACAAGGAAACTTTCACTTATTTTCAACTAGCGACTAATCTCAATGATACGCCTTACTTTAAGGCGCATAGTCAGAGAATTTTGAAAATTCGACAGAAAAATGACCGATTAGGTATCTATCTACCTTAAGATAAGAAATTTTATTTCGATTTGAAAATAAATAGTCGACGCTGACATGGTCAATAATACTATTGATTCATGAATAATGAATGAAACAATAAAATATAAATAATTGTTAGCTGCTTTATACATAAGTAAGACCACCACGCACTTCATAAATAATAAGTTCAAACAAAACATTTACTTGGTCACTCACTGATGTCCACAGTTCATTTTGTCAGACCTGGGACAGGTATAGATTTTCTGTTTAATTTGTCAAAAAAGTTAGACATATATGGAAATTTCAGTGCAAAACATTTTGCATTTACCACAACAACCAACTATGCCGTCTTTATCTTTGCCATAGCATCTGTACAGCCAAACGTCTAATATTGCAAGCTAAAAACATTTCTGTCTGAAATGTTTGATGTGCACAGTTCACTTTGTCAGAACTGGGACAGGTATAGATTTTCAGTTTTCTTTGTCAAAATGTTAGACATATATGGCAATTCTATGCTTAACATTTTGCATTTACCACAACAACCCACTATGCCGTCATTATCTTTGCAATAGCAACTGTACTGCAAAACGTCTAATATTGCAAGCTAAAATCATTTCTATTTGAAAACTAGCAATTTTCATCTAATTATTGACACAGATGGCGCTTTTCTGAATGTGAGTTCTATCCCAACCATCTTAGCGAGTCACCGTTCATATGCACGACAGATTTATTTATATTTCTATGTTTTAATCGTGATGGTAACAATATATCGTGTCAATGACGACGTTGAAATGATATTTGATATGATATTGCTTTTTATGTGGCGGAGACGCACACAGACTAGGATATTATAAATATTTCAGAAGACATTACCTGTTCTAACTTCTATCGGAAACACAAAATGACAACAACTACTTGTCTGCGCCACTTGTCTTTGCCCGTTTTAAAAAATTAAGGAATAATATCCTGAGCGAAAGGGCCTTTACAAGTCGCCGGAGAAGTACCTATTACAGGTGTTAATTATTTTTGCAAATATTTTCATAATGCCATAATGATACATATTTCACTCCCAAAATTGTGTATCAGGCCAGGCAAATCTACAGGCTACGCTTGGCGTCGCATGATTTTTCATCTGCTCGATAATAAACCATCTAAGATTATAAAAGTTGAACTGTCCTGATGTATGATCTGTATGTACTGTATGATTTGAATGCTCCTCCGACACCTCTTCAAATATGAAAGTCCAAATTCTATTCATTCATTTATTCAGGAGTGCATTATAAATGCTTAATACGCTTTATAACATAACGATTCATGTAAAGACCTGATATTTGCTGATTGATGACCAATGATATTTAATACGCTTTATAACATAACGATTCATGTAAACATCTGATATTTGCTGATTGATGACCAATGATATGTACGAGAAAGATATAACATCAGCGACAGATCAAAATTCAGGAAGACTATGAGTTATCATAGAATAAATCTCATAACTAAGGGAATCAAGGCTTTTGGTTATTAGAATAAAACACTCGGACTTACAAGAGTTTGAACTCATAATCAAGAGAATCATGTAATTACAGGTTATCGCTTTTGGTTCTTGTATTTAAGAGGATAAACTGTGCCTCTGTTAACGGTAATAATACCCTCTAAATTACAGAAATTGAAATCTCGTAATTACGAGAATCAATAATTTGTAATTACGTGACTCAGGCACTCTTAATTATGATAATCGAAATCCGTCGTAACGAGATTCTTGTTTATTACAAAATTGCACGAATACACTTTCCTGCTTCCGTTATAAACTTCATACTTTTTTTAAAAGCCGTGTAGCATACTTCACTTGTTTGCTACAACAAATCATATATGCTTATCAATGTTCGCAGAAGCTTAAGCTACTTGTCACCCAATGCTGCGTTTTCGGAATGGTAAAAGCAAAGCACGTGACGTAAGTGAGGCATACTTATCATAAGAGCCACCAAAGAAGTGAAAATTTAAAACCAACCTCTTTCGTCCACCCTAAGAAGTCTGTTACTGTTGTTACTGTTCCTGTTATTGAATCCTTCACTTTCTGCATTGTGTCCTAAATGCCACCACACAAACGTGTCTTTCTTGGTGATATTTTCGACGCGTAAAGTCGTCCTAAAAATAAAAAAATGAGATGTATTTCTTATGTGAAACCACATCCTCTTCAATGCAGATTGAATTCCGCTCCCTTGAGAATCCTACCCCTATATATTGTCATCATAGAGACTCTGAGAGAAAACTGATGCGTTCATTTCCATCACCTACTTTTCTGAAAATTGGTTTCATGTAAACATAAATTATTTCTTCTTGACAAGTTATCAAGAATAACGTTGCCACAACCATAGGTGAGAAAATAACGATAACTAGACAGTGATATGACTTAAAACAGCGAGGAAATTGGAAGAAATTAGTCTGTCAGACGAGGTTTTAGTACATAAAGTCAACTATATAGACGCATTTTGCAGTTTTCCTTAAATTAATAACCTTCACGCTAAAGTAAGCAAGTTACGAAACGGAACCTCGTTAGGTATTATCTTTTGAAGTAATGTTGGAGATTCAACTGTCAAATCACTTTACACTACTGCCAAAAGGCGCTCTATATTTTGCAATACACATTTCGCCACGCATACGTTGAGTACCCCACGTACAGAGAGTAAAATCCACCTCCAGCGTCGTGTTGAAAATTTCGCCGGATTTCCTCGTTGCACAGTAAAATATTGATGTAAAAGTTTCATACTCCATTTCCTTTACATGTTGCCCTTTCAATTATGTTATTTTGGCAAGAATATCACGGACAAATTGCTAAAATACCTAAGCGATAATAGTCATATATAAAAGTACGTGAAGACACAGCCAACAGCACAAACGATCTTCAACCCGTCATTTCATAAAAATAAGACGGAAACTCAAAAAAATAAAACCATGGAGTTTTAGTTAACATTCATGAGATGTATATTCTCAAATATTGTTAAAAATGACGGCGAAATGAAAAAGTTAAACCAACGGTTTTTTCACATGTATTTTTCATTTTACGACGCGGCGAATAACCTTGAATTCCAATAGAAAACAATGGCGTCTAATGTACAAACGGATTGCACACTTCTCGCGGTTAAAATTTCTCAATTCTGAACCAATGACGGCGAAAATTGGCAAGGTGATCCTCTGATTGATAAACAAAATTCTTTTGGTTTTAGATTTTTGAATTTCCTAACGAAACCCTTTTTATTTGCATTGTATTTATTCCGATCACTGAAATTTACTCCTGTCCTCAACAAAATGGCGCTCTGACAGCGTTTACATATACAGAAGAAGGGTCTTAAATGGACGCATTTTAATCAGAAAGCGTCTTCTAAGCTGTACAGACCATATGCCTCTCAAGTTGTTGTAATTAATACTAAATTTGGGAGAATATGCACAATGAAAATTGCAGAAAATTGAAAAAATAACACAGAACGCAGGCGAACGGGCACAGAGTCTCCACTGTTATCGTGTAGTGAACGTTATCGATCGATATTCTTTTATCGGAAATTGATACATTGTTGTCGTGCTCACTCATAGGTCGTTCGCAGCTCACAATGGCGCCAAGCTTGGCAAAAGTGCGCAAAAATGTGCTGAATCGTAAAAGTATTATCGACACTGAAAGAAGTGTCGTCGATTTAATTTGAGTACAAGAAACCAACAGATACGTTAATGGTATGCCTTATACATCAATATATATGGGTAAATGTGGAAATATTCATGAGATGACCTCATTACACGAGCGGTACGCGAGCAGAATTCGATCTATAAACTATTGAAAATAAGTTGATACAATGTTCACTGTCGTCAAGAGCAACCGACTGAGTAGGTGGGAAATATGCTTCGCGGAATACTGACCAAACAGGCATCCTTTCTTCCCGCAGTGTTAAGAATGGTAATATAATGATATGAAAGTGACGCAAAGTCAATAGGCCATATATCAATGCTTAAAGTTCCATTAGCTGTATCTTCTGGCGATTTTTCCGTTAGTTTTGATTGAAATGATTATTGGCTCATGATGAATAGCCTGTCAAATAACAGAGAATCGCATGTTATTCGGAAACATTATGTGCCCTACAACTAAATAATATGTGATTTTACAACGAAAATTTCAATGTGTGTCTGGACGGAAATACAAACTCTGTTGACACGCGGATTGCACCTGCACCTGCGCGAGCCATTTACAGCAATTTCAAAATAAATATTCATTACTTATGCCCGCCCGGTACTTACGTCGTAATCTATTGTCCGATCACGTTGCGTAGCCAGATGTCTGGCAATCCACGACGCAATGTTGTTTTCATCCCGCAATAAACGTGAACTTGTACATTTCGCGTGGTCGCGGCGTCACCATATCTGTGTTCTCCCCAGCACGCTGAGCATGCCAGACGTCAACAAACGAGCTCGGAAGGGCAACACGTTTGAACAAAAATTAGCAGTTATATGTGGCTACAACATCACTAATCATGTTTGTTTCTTTGTAAAACAAAATTTTGCAACAAATATGAGCCTCCATCATGGAATTTTCTGAGGTAAAAAATGGTCAAAGTTACAAATAATGGTCCTTTAATATACAAACGTTGACCAAACATCCGGTACCAATTAATCATACTGAAGTATGCGTATGCTGTACGTTTGACGAGCATGACATCATGACTCTAAGCTCATTTTTTTATTTCTGTCATGAGCTTTACATCAAAAGTGAATTCATTGATTGTGACTTATTTTGACCAAATTTCCACCACTTATTGAACATGCATAGTTATTCCTATTGTGTAAGTTTTATAAGCATGGTTTGGATGTTGCACTATGAAGTACATATAGTGTCAAATGTTCCTTTAGCATTATAATGTCAACCTTGCGGCATTTTTTGTCTGGCTTGGGCCATTATCGAACCATGCCAAGTACCCTTAAGCTTCTTTTCACTTAAATTAGCAAAATGACAAGTTTTCATGATTATATTGCTGCATTAGTTTGACTGCAATTTAGATATATATTTTACCGTATCACCTAAATTACAGGTAGGGACTATGTCATTTGTAATGACTTGTTTGAAATGTATAACACCTCGTCTTAATGTATTTTAGTTTGGTGAATGATCTGTTAGTTATGTAGACTAAAGCAGCGATGTTGCTCATCAGCGTTGCGACAATAAACATTGCGTTTGCAAGTACAAAATCATTGAGTTGAACACATCTGAATATGTATGTAACATGGCAGCAGCAATAACAAGGCAAGGATAGATGTGCTTTCAGTTTTCGGTTGTACCAATGATGTATAACTGCATTAATCACGGGCACTCTGTTGTTCTGAATTGATAGGCTGAATAAACTAAGCTGCTTATATATAAATACGAACTTTGATGATAACTTTGTAAGAAATTTATAACAGAATGCCGTTCAGATTGAAATGCCGACTTAGCTACAAAACCAGATCAAGGTCGGACGTGTCTACAGGAACGTTACAAGCGACCATATCGACCGTATTCTTTCGATGCTAAACGTCGCGGCGGAACGACTCATGCATATATACGCGTACTATAGGTACGCGCGCGACCTTCACTGTGTCGATTCACATCATGATATATATACACAAGGGTATGCAAATCATTTCTCGACGATATTATTTACCGATGAAATGAGTCGAATTCCGTCGCGAAAACGACGTATGAAATTTGAAATGGCATCGTAGCACACATCAAGTTATGAAAATGATAGACATGTAGTAGATATTCGAAATATGACCGAGAATAAATGCATCGCTAATCCTGACTATGTGCGTTACAAATTGCCGTTATCCGGTAGCGACTTTGGATGTTCGCACGTCGCAAAATACGCTAATATAGCAAATGCCGTTCTGTGGTTTCGTCATGCGCAGAAGAAAGGACATATTTTTTTATTTCTCTTCGTAGTAAAAACCTTCAAATATAATATTCCAAAGAAGAACATTTAATTTTTTTTCAGTTTTAGTGAAAGCCTTTCGATAGAACCCGGAAGATTATTTCAAATGTGCATTTCTTTTCACTCAGTCTGTTTTGGTCGAACGGAACGTGAACAAGCCTGGCAGGTCAAGGGTTACATTTTCACATTTTTTTCTTTGTTTTCATTCTGTATTTTACTTTCTATCGTCAGTGAGTTACATTTTGAAAATAAAAAATGTGTTTACCTTTTGCGGACGTTTTAGAGGGTAATAGTATCTGTCCCCCCTGTCCCCCCTTTTTTGTAACGCACATCGTCAGGTTCCGTGTTCATATGAGCATTCCCTTGTGTATATATACATCTCTGAGGCCGGGACAGCAGACGACAGTTCAGAGGCGCTCGCGTGCATAGCTGTCGTAGCGTGCACGTTCCATTCCAGCCACCGCGCTCATGTACACGGCAGTCATAGCAACGTGCCATCGTCATTCTACGCGCTTCATGATTGCGGTAAATACGTGCTGGTAAGAACTCTGCCGTGCATGCCGCGGTGCAGAGAGACCGGGCGTGAGAAAGAATAATCAGTTAGGTGAACAAGCAGAATGCGACTGTTTCTTTTGTATTAATAATACCTCACTTTTTTTAGGCTTTTATTTTTTTTTAAATCACGATGTAAGTTCTCCAGCAGCAAACGGAAACTAAAATACGAAATCATGTTTACACGCTTATACACCATCATTTAAGAACAACAGAATGCCCGTGCATTAATAGCAGTCCCTTGCCATCTGAGATACTGACCAAAAATGCACTAAGAAACCACATTTTAAGGTCGACATTGCCATAGCAACCCTCCTCGCTCATAATCTAAATTTTGGTCACATCACAATGCTTCTAAAATATAGAGCTATGCGTAGCGCATCCGCATTATAAAAGGGAATATATCTTGATGGAGCCATAGTATGCAGTGACTCACATATGTCTAATTCAACGAACATATTTACAAATGTATTTACATGTATATCTTTTCACATTTTCATGTTAGATGCTGTGTTCGTAGGACGCTATATTTACACATCCTTGTAGTATTACAGTGTAATTCTCAATATAATGGTATCATTATTTATAACGGAAAGAGTACAACATGACTGGTAATAATTTATCATATAATAGAAGATATGCATGGACGGTTAGTTAACTTAGAAGCTGACAATTTGTAATTGTTTTGGCTGTCGGAGTTTTAAATACATCATCTGATGCTGACATTTTATCAATCATCATTGGACGCCAGCAAACATAGGTAACACAATACACATTTTTCCTCGAACATCCGGTCAATTGTTTAATTTTGTGTGATTATTTAAACTGATAACTCCTATAATGGATTCATATCTATTCCAACATCATGGAAGAAAACATCTAGAGAAATGGATATCTCAGACGTTGACAGTTTATTATTTACCATTGACACATATGCACAATAGTATGAGTACTACTTTGCTCAATACACAGAAATCGTAAATGAGAAAATTCGCACATGGTATATTTTTCAAGAGAAAGAGGTTTATCTTGTTGAAATTTCAAAGAGTTGAAAGACAACATGACAGTCAGCTTCCTATCTTACTACAAATAAGCAACAATCTGATGTTGGAAGATTTCAAGATTCGTATTAAGCAGTTTTACACGGAGGTGAGTTTTTCTCCTTTCTTGTGTTATACCTTACTGGTGCGTTCGTTTTTGACTTTGACAAAGTTAATCCGGTGATAATCTGGTGACAGCGTCCACAGATGAGTAATTTACCCTTGTTTACTTTGGCAAATAAAGCAATCAAACTCATCAGATAATAGAGGCAACACAGTGACAAACTTCGAAGCATGGAGCTCCTTTTAGCTCCATGGCGTAAGATTGTTAAACGACAAATACGCGGCATGGCGAAGGAGAAAAAGAAATCGTTAAAAAAACAGTGCTTACAATAGACAAAGCTGCAAAGAAAGGTTGGTGGTGTAAATCAATATTTGCAATACATATCGCAGTCAAACGTATTAAAATAAAATAAACAATAGCAAGAAGAAACCGGTGCTGACACCCCTACCCCAACCCAAATTCCTGGGGACGGACTTTCGTGCTTCCCCTATGGTGTGCGTTACAAGCGTGATTCTGGCTTTCTCAGTTGGCCTGAACATTACGGGATACTTGCATTTAGAGAACATAGCATTTTGTCTCCTTTCTGCACTGATAATATAGGGCATCGTTCTGATAGAGCTGCACAATTTATACATATACGGCCTTGCTTTCGTAATACAACTGCAAAATTTTATATACAAACTCGTTTTGAGACAGCTGGGACTCGTAAATTTATATATCCTTGCTTTCGAAACAAGAGAATGACTTCCAAATGTTCATAGCAATATTGGTTGCAACTGGATTTACATTAAAAACGTTGCGTTCACAAGGCTGCACACAGAAGGGCTTATTATTGTGTTTCATAAGACCGTGGAAGGACCATAGTAGCTTAGCTCTGTGTGGCAGAGCAGTGTGTTACTGACGTTTTAGGGCCTCCCACGGTGTAGTGGGAGGCCGTATAACGCTGGTAACACAGCCCCGCCACGCAGAGCTGGTAGTAGCCCAGCGTACAATGCTGTGTGTTCCGGGCGTTATACTGTGGTGGACGGGAGGCGGTGGGCCTATAGCACCACATTTGGTATATCTAGTTGCTTAAAAGAAGTATTTTCTGAATGCTGGATTATGATAAAAATGTCAACATCACTATAATATATGCTGGTGATTCAAATTTCAATTTGAAAAGAATATAATTGATATATTTGAATATATTTTCGTGTATTTGTTTACTTTTTGAACACATCCTTTTTTGTCGTAATCCCAACAGGCTGAAATAATAATTTGGCAAACTGCTAACCTGAGGAATTGCTCAGCAATTGATATTTCTGGTTGGGACAATGTGACCCAGTCATATGTCCACATCCTCACTATCAAGTCACCTCTTTTGACATCTTGAACCATATGGCTATATTGGATCTTCTCGGTATTTTATAATCTTTGCACCAAAGTTTAATTTTGCAGACACACCACAAATATATATATATATATATATATATATATATATATATATATATATATATATATATATATATATATATATATATATGTAATTTATTTGTGGTGTGTCTGCAAAATTAAACAGGCTAAAGTAATAATTTGGCAAACTGCTAACCTGAGGGTTTGCTCAGACACACCAGAAAAAAATGTATTGTTTTCAAATCCCTGAAACAGTCGCCGCGGTAAATAACTGATGAACACCTAGGAGATGTTGATGATGTTATTTCTTTGCTGTATATTAATTTCTATAAACTAATCCTGCTGATGTCATATCTTCATCATTCATATGACACAATCATAGAGAACCCATAATGATCTATTGCTTGCACTTGCATGACATT